>NW_022261538.1:284668-295087 GCF_009602425.1 Actinia tenebrosa
AGGTTATTTCAGGGTTTGATCTGTGAGTTGGCCGTGCCCTGACTTACATCAGCCCAGAGGTTATTTCAGGGTTTGATCTGTGAGTTGGCCGTGCCATGACTTAGATCAGCCCAGAGGTTGTTTCAGGGTTTGATCTGTGAATTGGCCGTGTCCTGACTTACATCAGCCCAGAGGTTGTTTCAGGGTTTGATCTGTGAGTTGGTCGTGCACTGACTTAGATCAACCCAGAGGGTACTTCAGCCAAGGTATCTAGAAAATTTTGAAGCCTTTTTTGCAACTTAAAAGTTTCATCAAACAGTAGAGTAGTAATCTTGCATCCTTGAGTGATCATCATATTAACAATAGACTCGGAACTACAACATCTTTGTTACACTTCTAGTCAGCGCATTTGATCAGTAGGAAATAAAGTTTGCACGTATTAGGACGTAAAATTCTTATTATTTCTTAAGGTTATTATCAGACCAACATTATTACTCACCAGCATCGGGGCAGAGGAGTTGAAAAAGAAAAGCGTACATGTAAGATACATGCTGTGTTTTTGGTATTGTATTTCTTGTCGGCGAACTTCCAAAATCTTCTCAATGAAAGATTCTTCCCATGCGTAAAGTTTGAGAACCTAGAAGTTAAGGATTAAAAAAGATGTCTGAAGAGCTGTTTGTAAGTTTATGAACTTGGAGAAGGAATGGGGGGGGGGCGATGCCTAAAGATCCTGAAGAAAGGTATTTACCACGGGAACCATGCCACAATCCAATGAAGCACCTGCGTCATGACTATTTGATTTAGAAAAAGTCAAGATATGGGCCAATGCAAAATTAGGGACGATGTGTGAGGATGGGATGGCAAACAAGATAGATCAACTGGACAGATGTTTTTGGGGTGAATGTTAAGCAGTATTATCTTTTACTGTAATTAGCCTGCTTAAATGAAAGCTCAAACTTACCTTAACTCCACTGAGAGCTTCACTAATGAGTTTCACACGAGCATCTTTGTACTGCAGCTGTTTAACCTGTGGAAAATGGAATATGGAATGTTGATGGTATTGATGCTGGTGATGATGTTGATGGTTATGACGACAATAGTGGTATGCTATCATAATGGTAATGATGATTACAGTGATGATGATGTTGATGTTTGAAGACAGTGAAGATGATGACAAATGATGATGATAACAACAGTTTTGATATCAATTACCAAAATGATGGTAATATTTACATTTTTAAAATCACATCTTTGTATACCTGTAATCGACGTTGAAACCGAGTAACAAGAATATTTATTGGAATAAGCAATAATAGCACAGCCACGCCTGCTAAGGTAGAGGCACCCATGGTGATGTATAGGAAGTATATAGCTATACACACTTGTAAAGGTGTCGACCACACTTGGTTTAGTGAATATACAAGCTGAACTAGCCTCTGAGAGTCAACTGACATGAGGTTGAGGATTTCACCAGCTGTGGAACAGTTCCGTGAACTATTACAGAGTTGTAGAGCCTTGAAGGAAAATAATCAAAATTACAGTAGCTGCAAGGACTCCCATAATTAATCTTCTAACTGTTGCAAATATTTGGCTAAGAGTAAATGAATAAATGAATGATAAAATGACTGGCTGACTGACTCAATGAAGGAAGGAAGGAAGGAAGGAAGGAAGGAAGGAAGGAAGGAAGGANGAAGGAAGGAAGGAAGGAAGGAAGGAAGGAAGGAGGGAGGGAGGGAGGGAGGAAGGAAGGAAACCAAACTGAAAGAACCAAGAACTCAGAGGAAAGCCCTTGAGAACAAAATTAATGACCAGCAGGTCTGAAGATTGAATATTTTCTTGGTCATGCATCCTACAAGAAGAACATCAAGAACTTGAAGCATGATATTTTACCTTGGAATAGACTATCCCCAAGATTGCTATTCCCACTCGCATACCTGCCACAAACATCACATGAATTGAATGCTGTGAGAAGGTGTACTGGATGATAGCAACCAAGACCATAGCCAGAACGTAAACATAACCCTTCCAGTCTGGACTGGATTTATCTTCTGCATGTTCTATTAGAACCCTGAGAAGAACAAAAAATAGAAATCTGAGTATCAACACATTTTACAATTAGATTTGGGAGAGTCTCAAATTGCATGCGAGCTCGCACAGTGGGCTATCAGGGGTGGATCCAGGAAATTTAGAGAGGGGGGGGGGGGGGACAATTATGAAGGTTTTACAAAGGATTTGAGAAAAAGGGGGTGACTGTTACTAATTCTATACTGAGAAATTTGAGCAAAATGGGGGTGAGTAGTCACCTATTTTACCACCCCTAGATCTGCCCCTGGCTATTCCCGCAGTTGAGCTAGACAACAAAATGTTTTTCCCTCCATAGCATTTGCACACTCAAACACTTCAGGAAAGCTTACACTGGTTTAAAAAGGCTTTTACTCTCCTAGGGATAAGCATGGTCAGGAGCTGTTTGATAAAGGTCCATAGCACATCAATGTCATATCAATGACCAGAAACCCCACCCACTGACAATTTTAGAATSAAAGAATGAATGAATGAATGAAATTCTGATTAAATGCATTTTCAGAATAGTCCCTTTCACAGTTCCCAGAACCTTTTTGAAAGGTAGCCATGCCTTTGCATCAAAGCAAGACGAATGGTGAGCTTGCAATGATAGAGACCTTTTTTAACACCTTGGACAATTATTCACATGTCTCTATATCATTGCAAGCTCACTGTTCATCTTACTTCGATGCAAAGGTACGGCTACCTTTCAAGATGGCGCAGGGAACTGTGAAGGGGACTATTGATACCAGTACTCAACACATGGAAAATGATAAAAACTAGACAATGAAGATGCAAAAAAAACACTAAAATATCATATTTGATTCATCTTCTTGTACATGTCTTTTCACTCACTATCCATGCATCATCAAATCTCAACTTTTAATTGCATTTATTCAGAATTTCATTCAACTTCTTTCAAAAGATCATTTGCTATGTTGTTTAAAGTATCTCCTACTCACTTTAGCAGTTGTGGTTGCACAAAAATAAGCATATCGCTGACCAATTTAAGTAAGATACTAATTGAAAAGAAGGGAAGAAATACCCTTACTAATGCTTTCACTAGTGAAGGGCGGTAACGGTTTTTCTCAGAACTGCTAGGAAAGGTAACAGCTACTTCTTCTGTTTCCATGTTAAGATGTGCTGTTTCTGTGTCTGTTTGGACTTTGTATTTCTTTGATCTAAAAATGGAAAGGAAAAACAATTTTTTACAGCCATTTTACACCTGAGACAGATCTATACAGCAAATTGACAATTAATAATAATTTCATTCTTCAGAGAATTATATCAAAATCACAATGCTCAGGCTTTGAGTGAAGCGTTATCTTATCAGCTGAACATGTTACAAACCACCTTGAGACATCTGGCATTCTGCATGACAATGTACAAAATTAAGCTGTTGAACAACAAATCATCATGACAAACAGCACCATTAAACACTCAACCTAAATTTTCTGTAAAAATACTAGTTGTTTTCTAAGGTGTGGGATAAATTTAATTATACAATACAATGCTATACTCACTTTTTACTTTTTGATTGCTCTTTTTTCCATTCCTGTTGAAGCTTTGGAACAATTTTGGATGATTTATTGTGTTCACTTAGCAGCCATAAGTCTTGTGTTTCTAGGGGTTTTCTATACCCTTTCATGATCAGGCTGAAATTATGATTTTCAAAAACAATTCACCTTTTCGGCACTAGCTTGGATTGTGTTATGGTCACCAAAAAGTTCGGACATTGTTCTTGGATTCCCATACAAATTCACTGACTTTAAAGAGAAAATATAGGTAGATTTTTTTAGTTAGCTCTCTTAACAGCAGTAAGAAAAGCTTCAATCAAGCTAGAAAAATGATTATTTACTTGTATTTAGAGAACTAACTAAACAATAACCAAGTAAATAGTTCATTTAGAGTCAGTATATTTGTATGGAAATTCTAGAGCAATGTCCAAACTTTTTGGTGACCGTAACACAATCTATACCCCGTGACAGCTAGTGCCAAAAAGGTGAATTACAAAGATGATGATGGTGGGGTGAGGTGGTGGTGGTGGTACTGATGACGATGGTTGTGAAGGTGGTGCTGGTAGTGATGATGGTGGTGATTATGATGGTGATGATATCGGTGGTGGTAGTAGTGATGATGGTCCTGTTGATGAATATGGTTGTAATGATGGTGTAGTGGTGGAAGTGGCGATAATGTTGATGAATATCAATGAATATGGTAGTGCTGGCAATGATGAACATGGTAACATAATGAGCACCTACCTGTTAAGCCACCAAAAAGTTATTTTCGATAATATATTAGCTGTCTCTTCAGGGCAACGTTCCTACAAAATAATAAACACTCTCTGTAAAATTTATACCTAGGAAAACATCTAGAGAACTGATCAACCTCAACGTACTTTTAATTAGAAATTCACATATTATTTATTTTCAATCTTCAAACACCAATTCTTTCATACTAAGTTTTAAGAAAAATGTATTAGGTCACTCACCGTTCCCATGAGTTTGGGATTCGGAGCATCAGGAAAAAAGCGCAGATCAACATCTGTATTAATGTGTGACATAAGAAGCGTCCCTCCTTCTACTAGCTCTTGAATTCTGGAATTATCCAATCAGAGCATTGGTTCACATGTTACCAAAAGCTAAAATCATAGCTGTAAAAATAAGCAGTTTTCTTGGGATGGGAGCCCTGTGGTTTGCCTATATACTGTGTATAAACCGTCCTTTTTTCACAAGGGTAGCACTTAATAGCCAGTGGCTAACAAACCTGTGACCCTCATTCTGTGATCGAATTGGAATTTAGGAGTTGATTTTTGTGGAGGGAGGAAAACCGGAGAACCCGGAAAACCCTCAAAGCACAGGAGAGAACCAACAAACAACTCTACTCATATACAACACCGAACCCGGCATTACTCGAACTCGGGTCGCATCGATGAAAGGCGAGCGCTCACACTGCTACACCACCCGTGCTTCCCTTAATATTCATGTGTTTCTGTAAAGGTCCCTGGAATTGCTTTCATTTTTGATGTTGTGCTTGTATTGTTGATTTTGTGCATAATTTGTTATGATGATAGCCTAACCCTGATCAAATAAGAAAAACTTGTAAAAGAGTTTAAAATTTTAACTAAATTATATTCATAATGTAGCTCATATTTTTCAACCGTGGTTAAATAAAGTTTTCTGTCTGTCTTTTTTCTGTCTTTTTTCTGTGTGTCCATCTGCCTGTCTGTCTGTCTGGCAGTCTGTTTGTCTGTCTTTAAAAAAATAACAAAGCAGTATTTTATAAATTATATTTCACTTTTTTATAACTTTTTCACTTACTCTTCAGCTGAAATATCTTTTCTGAGAGGTGCGAAACAAACGCTAGGTATATATCCCTCATCTTGTCCACTGACCCCCTTGACATAAAGCCACCAGTTTATGATATCACTCCCCACCACCTCAAATGTCTGACCACAAGTAAATGATAACTGAAATGCAGAACTAGGAGCTTCATTGATGGATTCTTCAACTTTAGAGCCACCACCATGTACAGGGTCATAATCACATAGCGCTAGGATGTAGAAGGTACTCTCTTCTGTAAGGGCCATGGTAGGTGTAAGATCTTTATAATGGGCTATAATTCATTTTATATTCAGGTGACAGCTATTGGCAGTAACCCCTGAAACAGAGATCATTAAGATGGCTGGTGTCAGTAATATGTAAAACAAATATATTCTTGCACACAAACTAAGGGACTGGCTATAATAAATATTATTTTTATTTTTATTATTTAGAAAGTGGGCGGGGGGGGAGATTGTGCAAATAGTGGGTACATGTAGGTCAATATTCTTCTTACAAGAAATAAAAGGGGGCATATATATTTATGAGAAGATTATTCAATTCACCTTTTCGGCGATAGCAGTCACATCATAAACACTTTGTTGGATTGTGTTACGGTCACCAAAAAGTTTGGACATCGCTCTCGGATTCCCATATGAATTCACTGAGTTTAAAGAGAAAATTTAGATAGATTTTCTTTGGTTAGCTCTTTTAAGAGCAGTAAGAAAAGCTTCAATCAAGTTAGAAAAATGATATTTTATATGTATTTAGAGAACTAACTAAACAAACCAAGTAAATAGTTCAATTAAAGTCAGTACATTTGTACAGAAATCTGAGAACAATGTCCGAACTGCTTGGTGACTGTAACACAATCAAACACAATTTATACCACATGACGGCTAGCGCCAAAAAGGTGAAATAATTTTGTAGTCCTCTATCTGTCTGTGGAGGGAGGTGGACGGTCTAAAAAAAATGTTCAATACAAAAAGGGGGATGGGGTCAGGAAAGAGAAAACTTTGCATACATAATTTTGCACCAGCCCTCTGCCCTTCTTCTGCTTTTATAAATAATGTTGACCTAATTAAGCCAATATTTGATGGCTGCAAACATCAACCTTTTGATATGTGATTTTATAATTTTCATTACATGCCTGCTTACATAAAACGTATGCAATCACTTCAAAACTTGCTACGATGTTAACTAACCATCTAAATTTAAAAGCTATATAAAACAGCTAATCGTGGACATACAAAATAACAGTTTTTCTGCCCCTTAAATAATCACAAAAAGCTCTAGCGAATTAAGCATATGAACTCTATATTGCAAAGTTTCAAGCTTGTATAAGCCCCAAGCTAATCTTGTCAAAATTGAGGGACCATGCATAGTCATTTAGTGGGCGATATTTGACTACAAACGATGTATTTAATAAATTTGCCTTAGAATGCATACAAACGCAGCTGCGTTAACCTAGCAACGGTGTTTATCGTTTTTAAACAACATTCTGCTTGCCGTATTTCCGTATTGAATTAAGAAATAAGAAAAAATGAAGGTTGGCTCTTTATCAAAATGTTTAACTTTCTAAAGTACATCAATATCTGTTCATAAATAATGTATAAATCAATAATTAACCAATGCCAGAGGCATATTATAACAGCGGTACGGTATTGAGGTGGAGAAAAGACTTACTTTCGGTTTGTTTAAGCGATGTTTTGTGAGTTTTCCTGAAGCTCTTCCTGTGTGTATGCAGCCATCTTGGTTTTGCAGCGCGCACTGAATTGTGGTTATGCCGGTCGATGCTTTGCAAGCGCAAGAGTTTGCAAAACATGCAAAATATTTAACAAGTTATAGCTAAATGAAAATAAAGAAATAAAAAACAGTATTGATCAGGAATAATATTGGCATAATCTCTTAGACATCTTGATTTTTACCTAAAGTTTGTGTTTCACAGCTAGTTTCTCGAACGTATCCCACATGGAAAAGAGTGACCATGGAT
The DNA here is from genome assembly GCF_009602425.1 of Actinia tenebrosa. The sequence continues at coordinate 292,022 of NW_022261538.1, forward strand.
GTTTTACCAATCAGCGATACAAGCCACATACCGGGTCTGCTGGTCATAGCAAGGGGTTAAAAATCTACGGTCTAGGGTCCGACTAACCTCTCCCTTAGGCTTTTGCCGAGCTTCCTGATCAGTCTGTAATTCCTCCCGGGATAGCGGTGTCGGGGTCGAAATCTCCAGCGTAGCCGTAAGTCCATAAGACGGTTCAGCACTCGATGTCTGGAAGTATGGTCCTGGTTATTTTAAATCAATGAATAAAAAGAATTGGAAAAGTCTGCTCCATCAGTGCGCATGCGTGATTTCAAAGGTAGCTTCTAGTAGGGTGTTCAGTTCCCGACGTATCAAGTAGTATATATAGAGAAATTAGAAGAGAAAAAATGGAATAAACTATAATACTTGAGAAATGCAAATGTACCCAGCGTGAAATGAGGGGAAAAAAGGAAGGAAGAGGCAAAGAACAATCGAGGAAAAAAGAAATAGTCACAAAGAACGTCTTTAAATCCATATTTCACATTAAAACACATCATAAAAAACTAGTTTTAATTCTAGAAAAAAATATATATATAGAACACTCAAGCAAATTTATCAAAAATTTCATACATGCACAAGATCGAATCCGGGTGCCTGGAAACCCACTTTGATAAGCGGTATTAAAGTATAGTTCCAAGGTGAGCTCTTGCTTTACAGGGATTAAAACATGATGAGCCTCTAGTGAAAGGTACCGATAATCATAAGAACACCTTTCTATTCATGATACAACAATCATTCGGTTTGTTCATAATCTTTAGACTGTGTCAGCCATCCTCGACTGAATGATTTTGCTTTGATTTGCATAGAGCAACGAAGATTAAGAGGAACAAAGCTTAGAAGTTAACAAACCGCCACTGAAGACTAAAGACTTACGAAAAACAGCCCGTTTATTTTGAAGGTAGTAACATTTAAAAGCACTTAGAGCAGATATATAAGTAGCATCTCAGTGAAGAACGGATAATCGGTGCTATAAGGTATCTTGCCTTAGCGCCGGGGTATTATTCGATATTTTGGGTGTATCTTACTTCAGGCGTATCGGCAGTCGTATAGTCAGTAGTAAGCTCAACCGTCAACATGTTGGAAAATTCAAGTACGAGAAGTCGTCCTAGATCTGTTTCCCAAAGATTGTCGGCAGTTCTCCAAAGTTCTTCCTTGGAGGCATGCACGTATAAGCTGGTGTACTTGTTTTTCTACGCTGCATTTGGATCGACGCTTGTGTACTTGCCCTTATATTTTAAGTACGTTGGACTCAACGCTGCCCAGGTTGGAGTTCTGACTGGCATTCGACCATTCATCCAGGTTATAGGAGCTCCAATTGGAGGTTTTTTAGCCGATAAATTCAAGAAAAGGAAATTAATCGTGGTTATTGCGTTGTTGGCATTCACGGTTAAGCATTTGGGGATATTTTTGGCTCATACACCGACTCAAAATTGCTTGTCAACGAACGGCAATGGCTCCGATTTACACTCGGAAAATGACACAAACCTAACACGTAGAATTGTCGATTTAAAACGGAACTTGCAGCTAAATTGGTCACATGACTTCAATTTAAAAAGAACAACTAGCAGAGACGGATACGAAGGTTTCAGTGGTATTCATCTTGATGCTACACCAAGGCCAGTACATAATGAAAAAAGGATGAGGATTGTCAAACACAGACCAAAAGTACAAGACTATCCATACTTAGAAGAACAAATGGTAGACGAGGAAGAGAATCGTCTTAAAGAAAATCACCGAGAACTAAATAAAGAAATACACTCCAAACACACGAGACGAACCAGACGTGACGCCATCACCAGAAGCAACCACACGAGACAGAGTAGACCTAAAAGCAAAATAATAAGAAACCAGAATGACATAAATAGGGATTTTGTTTTATTCCTTCTAATAATATTGTTTTGTGAGCTTGTTGCATCGTGCATGCTCAGCCTCCTTGATGGCGCTGTTATGGAATTACTTGGCGAAGAGAGGAATAACTACGGAATGTTTCGCCTCTGGGGGTCTTTGGGAATTTGCACAGCATCGATAACAATAGGAGCAGTCATCGAGCAAAACGTCTATATCTATTGTGATATTGAACTCAAAGACTACCGAATACTCTTTTATTTTTTATTCGGCTTTAGTTTTCTCGCCCTACTTGCCTTTTTGAACACCAAACATTTGTATTCTGTGGATATCAGGAAAATGGGATCGGATATTTCGAAGTTTAAAGAATTTTTTTCTGGGGTTAAAAATATTGCATTCTGGATAACAGTCATTGGCTTGGGCATTATCGATGGATTTCAAATGGATTTTGGTCCCTGGTTCCTTGACGACCTGGGTACTAGTCCAGCCTTGATTGGCGTGGCAACGTCTCTTCATTTTGTCGTCAACGCCTTTACATATATGTTCTCAAACCATATAATCAATAGACTTGGGTATATGAACACGCTGACGTTAGGGCTCTGTGTGTATGCAGTTGTCTTTGTTGGGTTCTCCTTCGCTCGAGTCCCCTGGATTGCCATTGTTTTATTTTCTCTTGTTGGGTTAGTGTCATCCCTGACTTGGGCGTGTGGAATCACCTACGTTGCTATGGTTGCAAGTCCTCTTGGTATTGTATCAACAGCTGAAGGTCAGTATCACACTCCTCCTTCAATTCCCGTCTGCCATTTTTCACCATAAAGGCTTTCTTTTCAGTACAGAAGCCAAGCTTCCGCCTACCTATAACGAGGAACGCAGGTTCTGGGAACGAGATTGCTCTGTCAACGGCTGCGCGCGAAGTGGAATCGAGCTTTTTACTTCTGTAAAGTTGCGCGCAAGTTTAATCGCGTCGCAACGACCTGCAACGTTATTCGTGGCATTAACGTGACGTCCTTAACCAATGAAATACATATTGGCGTTAATGGTTTTTTGACAGGACAGTTAGGCTGCGTTCATTATGTATACCGCAGGGGGGACAGAGGAAATTTCAAAAATACTCCAAAATTTCAAGATCCCCCCCACTTAATGTAAAAAAAAATTGTGCCCCGCCCTCCTTTAGCAGGAAAAAAATGTACCCCCCCCCCCCCC
>NW_022261538.1:295257-306929 GCF_009602425.1 Actinia tenebrosa
TTTTTGAAACTTTTTTGAAAGGAACCAGTGAGCAGCACTTAGGATGCTAAATTGTTAAACTTTTTATCTTATATCTCCTACGCGTTACCTACAACTCTGTACACTTCTTCAGGAAGTTTTACAATAAAAGTTTAAAGTCCTTTATTTAAAKACYAACTATCCTTATCTACGTATAGGAAGTRGGGCATGTAAAGGAAACGCGTATACAGGACTCTAACAAGGGAGGAACATAGTTTACGGATGTTGAATAATTTTTGAATAATTTCGGGGGCAAAGATACAGCTATAACGTGTTTCCTTTACATGATAATGATTATGACAATAGTGATGAAATTGAAGATGATGATGATGATCAAGATTACAATGTTATCTAAATAGTGTTGTACAATTATCCTGTTCATTAAATTTCTTGTTGAGTTTTAAATGTTAGTTAATAGTCATTTGTTGTTGACAGAAAAATCAGCATCCCCCCTACCATTACAAAAATAATTTAATATCCCCCCTTGAACACCTGAAAAATTTTGTGACCCCCCCCCCCTGCGGTATACATAATGAACGCAGCCTTACCGCTTGTGATATCTCTTGAAAATGTTTTTGCCAGCAATGTTGCGTGCAACCGTTTCACCGTTTGCCTTGTGCGAACCTAATTCATGGTTCCGACTCCTGTTAGTTAGCGTCGCTATGCTCCACAAGCCGGCTCAAAGAAATTAGCTAGAATGTCTCAGAATTCAGTTACATGTGAATCTCTAATCGCCGAAAATTGATTATTTGAAATGGTTTCAAATTTTTACTGTCCTGTGAAAAAAAGAGAAATCCTCGTATTACTCTTTAAAACATGTACTATGTAGTTATTTCTCGAACAAGATTTTTAATTCCACTGGGAAAACTGCTGCATCAGTAACTGGTTAGCCATTGTCTGAGCAAGAGCCATGAACTAACCTAACTACTACCTAACTAACATCTAACTCTCAACCTAAACACATACTTATTTGGGATCCCTGTGGTTTGTCCGGTGTTCCGTGCCGAGAAAGGCGATCCTTTTAGTAGTACAGAAGGGGCGTAATGTTTTCAAGTTCAAATAACTTAGGAATATGATATGATCCTTTGCTCACAAATGTATCTTTTTTAAGTTCTACATGCGGTTAAATGAAATAATTTGATCTGGAATAAAAACTGCTAATAATGAATCGGGGCGGAATTTTTATTTCTAACCCGTTCAATTTTTCCCCCTTTTATGAAATACTTTACTATTTAGCGCCCTTTTGGATTGGCCTTGGAGATAAAATCATGTCGCCATGATTTGAATTAATATTCAACGCCTTCAAAATTCTGTAAATATTCATGAGTTCACTTCCACCTTGGCACTGCAGCGCTATTTCATGGAGTAAATATAACATACATTTGCAACGGGCATCTTGCCATAACGGCGATAATTGTTTTGTATTAATCGAGTTTAAACAGTTTACTTTTAACATGGCAGCGCTTTTTCTTGGAGTAAAGGCGAGAATACACGGTGTAAAATTGCCCTCAACATTAGCAACATGTGCAACAAAATTGCGTCGTGTGACATGGCTCGCAACATCGATTGTCTACAACACACTGAGCACTATGTTGCACGTTTGTCCGTAGCTTAAGGATAGTATACTCTGGAACAGGCATTTTGCTATAACGATATAATTGATTTTTATTACATGTTTTAAATTTTTCCTTCATTTAAGGTTTAATGAATGGCATCTACACAGGGATAGGCATTTCATTTGGGACTGTTATTGGTGGTGTCATAATCAAGGTTATTGATATTCGCACGGCGTTTAGAGTGGATGCAGCACTCGCCATAATGGTCGCAGCCATCTTGAATCTTCTTCTATGGATTGATGGACGAAGGAAAAAACAAGGGGAAACTGCTTATCAATCCCTGAAAGCTGAATCTGAGGACGAATAGGGATTTGCAAACTGATTCCCAAGGGAATGAGATATCTAATACACACTTTTATCTTATTAATTACAATAAATAAATTTACAAAAACACAACAACCTGCAAATAGGAAAACTAATCAATACAATATATATTCATTAAAAATTTTGTAAAAAACTGCACACATTTGCACAAATTAGTAAGTTCAGTAGACCTCAGTAGAGTGCAAACAATATGACCGTGAAACTTTAGTAATACTAAATAGCACAACTACATGCAAATTCCATTGTTTTCTATWGTTTAATTGGCACTATTTTGTACCATTTAGTAATTAGTGTTACACGGATTAATTGTTTGCACTCTAATCCGTAGACCTACAAACATTTGCACTATAATTCGTACAATTTTGGTATTTAACTTTTTCACGGTTGGGTCAAAACCGCACAATCGTTCAAACGATACGATGAGTATCTCGATTTCCCAGTGATATTTGTTCATTTGGACAAAATCTGGCTTCATTTGTCAAGCTCAATGGTCTTATACAACTACATATATTAAGAATGTTCATTTAGAGAAACACCTGTAAATGTGACGCAGTGACGAAACTATATTCAATTATCAGTACAAACAAAATATCAAGGTGTTCGATGATAAAAATAAAATTTTTTTTTTGAAAAATCGAAAAACAACACAACAAGTGAACAATCTACAATAAAGAACACTTGAAAACCTGACAAAATGTACAAAGAATTTTGTTAATTTCTTTGAACAGAAACATACACTTTGTTTAATTAAGTTCATTTTCTTTTGAGAAACAGTTTCGAAAATGACACCGATGTACACAAGATTTTGTTAATTTTTCAAGAGAAAACACAACTTGTTCAAATAGAATTTGAAACAGCGCGGGCACAATGGAGGAACGAAAAAGTAATAAATGTAGATACAAATGGCCCGAAAAACAACAATGAAATAAAGAGGCTCATTTCAGAGTACGCACGATTAGAGGCCGGTTACTAGCCGGTCAAAAATAGCCCTCCTCTATTTGCGCCCCTAAAAATGATAAACCTGATCCGGGCTAGTCAAAATCAGTTCTTTGGATTTAACTCAGGATAGCGACAATTTTTACCAGTTGGTCACTAGACCGCCTAAAAGCGGAGCTCCCAGTACAATCTTTGTTGTCACCTATTGTTTTAGCTTCGACGAAGAGTTTAAGCAAAATGGTAGCTATAACTATTTCATAGATTTCACTCTGAAACTCTTTAAAATAAACTGAACAAAAAACAAAACAACAAACAAACAAAAGAAGAAAAAAAAATAGCAACAAACGAACAGAAACAAAACAAAAAAGTAAAAAGCGCGACACCATTTGTTGACATCCAAATGAAGAATATGGCACTGAAACATTTCGTCGAATATAAAATTGATTGTTTCATTAGAGTTCGTATGAGAACATTTTAACAAGATTAACTGAATGCCAAGAACTCATAAAAAACCTGCAAGAATGCCACATGCAGTTCGCCATAAAAATCAGCGTTGCCTTAGTAACGGGGTTTTTTACAAAACAATATTGTTTCATCATTTGGAAAAACTAAGGTCCCGTCTACCCACACCCGGATAATCTTTGAAACTGATTTTTTTGTCAAGAATAGGCCTTGAGAAGGTACCTTTTCGAAAACGGATATATACTTGCTATTGGAGGGGCGTAAAAAATTCAAAAGCTCTAGCGCTACGCGCGCACGGGAATAGTCGGTTTTCAAAATTTAACATGTTTGCACAGGCCTGATAATCAAATAAACCATGGTTTGTCGATCTCGTGTTTATCGAACCTATTCTCACTCATAATTGGATGCATAAATGAACGCAAACGTGATGAATAAGGGATTTATTTACAACTACTATCTGCCTTACTGCGCGCGCTAAATTACTCACAATTTTATTTTATTTTTTTTCTTGCCAAGCCAAACATCACAGATTGAATTTCAATCAACAACAAGCTACGTCCGGTGTCTTTATTTAATATTTGTCAAAGCGTTTACTTTGCTTACTTAGCCTTTATACTGTCCAAAGTGATAAAACGCAATCACTGATAATTTCGATATATTCTTCAATTACGATATTTTTTTTTTTCATTTTTAAATTTTATCGAACCTTGAAACGCTCTCTGAGCTTCTCGAAGTCAGGGCAACCCGATTAACTCGCGGATCAACTCGGAATTTAATATTTTGGGTTTCGTGAAAGGTGGAGAAAACCAGAGAACCCGGAGAAACCTCTTCCAATTTGAAAAGATCTAAAATGATTAGATTTACAAAGATGCTTATGATAAAGTTCGATTTTGAATTATCCGGAAGCCGGGTAGTCTCCCTCGCATCTGTTTTTAGTGTGGAGAGGGAGCGTTGCGTGACAACCGACACTAAAAACGGATGCGAGGGAGACTAGAAGCCGGGCGGAGTTAGTCGCGGAAACAAGCGAACTAAGAAAACAAAACGGAAACTGTTGATCGGGATGATGAAGAAAACCGTAATCTGATACGAAGGCAGCTTGAATTGACAGTCAAAAACAAGTCAGAAAGGAGATTTTTCAAGTCCGTCAGTGCATTAATAATACACGAGTTGTAGGTGTTTCTAAAGATTTAAAGTGTTTAAAACGAGACACAGCAGGACGTCGTATTACTACTATCTTCGGGAACCCAGGGGTAAAATTCTGTCGCTCATTTCTCGCCATCCCAGACAAAATGGGAGAAAGAAGCCACAGAATTTTGCCGAGCCATGATTTGGTACTTGCTCTGCAAGACTTGTCTTTAATTTATGCACTACACCCCGGCGTTCTGTCCATATTGGTACTAAAAGGTCGATAAATATAATTACGATGCAAGTGCTATCATTACTCATTGAATAATTGCGCGTGGGATAGCGTTCCATCCGGCCATTCGGGTGCTAGTCGTTTAAACACTACGAGAGACGAAGAGTCGAGAATTTCACAAAACAATTGAGAATTATATTTAATTTCGGATACAAAGCAGGAGTATTTATCGGGATAATTATTTCCTAAAAGTCGACTTTTAACTAATAACTGGTTTTCTGAATTGTCATTCACAGCCAGCTTAACTCCATACTTAATAATTTGAATAGTACTTATACGCGCATGCATGCGCGGTCGAACGAGCTGTTTTCATTCTCAAATAGAAAGGATTAACTGTTGCAGCTTTTTTTTTTTTTTTTTTTTTGTTTAGCAAAAACTAGCATGCGATTGATCTCTTAATTATGCAACCACAGCTGTCGACCTCCCACCCAAGGCGCCCGAAAATAATACGGTTCTGTAATATTAGACTTTTTGAATTTCCGGATGAAATCATTATGAATGTTTTTAGGTGGTTATTATTAAATGAAAATTGTGCCGATTGATGGATCTAATTTCTCCCTCCTTGGAGCTAGGAGTGATGTTTCCTAGCAACGAAACCGGGTACCACTCATTCCTAAAACTTATTTGAAAAGTTATTCGAAGACTCTATTTTTTTGATGAAAACAAATCTAACTGAAACTCTTCTAACCATTTTCCCCCGTATCCATGGGCGTAGGAAGCGGAGGAACAGAGACGATTTTGTCACTTCTCTCGATGGGTGAACTCAAGTTATTAATTCTCCGACGCAAATGATTTAAATAATTATAATTGCTTTTTAAAACTTATCCTTTTAAAGATCTAAAAGAGATGAATATATTTACTAGGTATCCGGAGGGAAGACACTGAAAACACTAGCTGATTTGGAATCCCAAAACAAATACATTGATCTAAGCCGGGAGAAAAAGGAAAAAAACACAAGGAGAGACACAATTTTTTACAACAAAGGGTAAAAATAAGTTTTAGGAGTGTTTGGAATAATTAAGATAACAAGTAAAGAAACTAAATGAGTAAACAGTAGTAAAGAAAGCAATAACCGACACGGATCATATGTACACCTATTTCAAAAAAGGTTGTCATTGCGAAAGGCGATAGGCGATAAGCGATTCCACATGGAAATGGTTTCGTTGAAGAACTGGCATTGAATCAGTCTCATCACTAAGATCCATGTTCTTGACAAGAATAAGAAGCAGAAACACAAGTCATTCTGAGCTATTCTTGGATCTTGGAATGACCCATCTCCTATTGCTTTTCGCCTATTGCATATCGCCTATCGCCTTTGGCGATGACAACTTTATTTGAAATTGGTATATAATGATGGTGGTAGTCATGGCAATGATGATACAAAAGGGTTGAAAATTTTTGAACTTAAAAATGTACTTGTAAATGTTTTATCTTTTAAGCGATTAATGGGATAGATTAGGAAATTAAAGGGAGTATGGGATGGGGAGAAATGAGTTGAAACTCTTTAAACAGCATATTGTTCATATTGTTAATTGATTCGATTAACATTGATCGAACTAACCAATCGATATGCATCCAGTTGGTTGGTCAATATGCAGATGTTAATGAAAATGATTTTCACTAAATATTGTCGTTTAGAGAATTGAACTTTTCATTTGCGGTAGCTCGGCTAGTAGAGTACGGTGCAAGACAGTTTCTTTCTTCTATTTTTTCTTTTTTTCAAATGCGAATCTTTAGCTGACCACAAGGAACTCTGGAACTCTGCACGATAAATACAACAGCTACAAAAAGGCAAATTATAACTGCGAACTCTTGAAAACACAAAACTTCGTTCCCCATTGTTTTACTGTACTTTATTTTAATTCCATCTATCGAAAGTCTTCGGGTAACTTTTTCTAYATCATCAGCTACTAACGGCTTAGTGTACTGTGATTAACTGAATTCCAAATCGCAAACCACCAAACGCCGAAAACTACCTTTAATAACTTCGAACTCTGAAGCCACGAGCAAGCACTCAACAATGCAGTCCAATCTTACGACAATTTGTTCCGGGGAGTTGAACTACCCAACGTCCATCATCCTAGCATTTCTTCATACCATTTCGGGGATGTTCTCCGTTGGTGGGAATTTGTTCGTTCTCGTAGCGATATTCCAGACTCCGTCTCTACACACAACATCCAACTATTTCATTGCTAGCCTGGCAGTAGCTGACCTATCGGTTGGACTGATCATCAACCCGTTATGGGTCACTAAAAGTGTACTGAACATTTGGGAAAACAGCCACTTTCTGACAATGTTCACAGAGTTTATGAGCATGCAGACGCTATTTACCACGACCTACAGTCTCGCGTTTGTCAGCTACGATCGCTACCTTGCTGTAACTTCAGTATTTCGATATTTACACCTGATGACTATAAAAAGATGCGTACTTTCAATTGCGTTGGTCTGGGTTTTGTCGTTTGGATTCGGTGCTGTGAGATTCGCTGTAATAAACCCTCTAATGTTGCCATATCTGTGGACAGTCGTTGCTGTCATATGCTATACCATCCCGTTCACCATTATCGCATATTCCTACTATTTTATTTTTAAGGAAGCTAGGCGACAGAGACGACAAATCGAAGCAGTTGAAAACTCTATCAGCACCAGGGAAACATCGGAGACCATCCGAAGCGAGACTAAAAATCGAAAAGCAGCTTACACGATTGGTATTGTTATAGGACTTTATTTGCTATTTGCTTTTCCAAGCATGGTTATCACTGCCATTCAGTTGATAACCTCAGACAATTGCTTAAAAGTTCGAATAATACGCATGTGGTTTTGGGGAGCGCTTGTTTCGTTCGCTTCGTCTGCTTGTAACCCGTGGGTGTACGCAGCAAGAATAACGGAGTACAGACAGGCTTTCAAGAGTATTTTGAGTTATATTTGCCCATTCAAGTTCTCTATTGCTACCCGTAACAATAAGATAAAATGCTTGACTATACCCAAGGCGAAGGACAATGAAATGGGATGACGATTACTTAACGAGATGCAAAGTGGAAAATTAATAAAAGTGTGGTTCGGGCTCTTCTTCCACTGGATTCCAACTGCAATTTAGATAAGTTGATTTTTACGGAGCGGGAGGAAAACCGGAGAACTCGGCGAAAAACTATCGAAGCACAAGAGAGAACCAACAAACAACTCTGCTCACATAAAACGCATAGTACAATTACAAGGACGATGCTATAATATGCCATATGCGATGGCTTTTACAATCCTTATAAATTCGCCGCCATTTATTTCCGAGTTTGATTCAGGTTTTYCCCCCCAAGAGACCGGCATTGTTAAGTTTAGCGTCCAGCCTCTCATACGACTGCGTTGAGTTGAACAGAAACCCGCTAGATTGTCAGTAATTATTACAGAAACTCTACTTATTACTGTTGAATCTGTTTGATTAAGGAAAAATTTTATATTAAAAGTAAACGAACATCTGAAAAAAATATGAAGCGTTCTCCAATATCAATAAAGGGAATTTTTAACATAGAATTTAATTTAAACAGTAAAAAGTTCATAAAAGGGGAGAATAAAAAAGGAAGTGGTGTTTGATAGGACCGATAGAAAAGAAATGGCYTTCTCCCTTATCAATCATTGAAAAAAAAAAATTTACAATGAAATAAACACATTTATTTTCAAAAAAGAGCATAAAAAATAAACAACAAAACAGATAAGAGTTTCTAAAATTTCTTTATAATTTTAAGTTTTTCAATGAAAGAAATGCCAAGAAATCAGTGGATTTACTGTAGGGTGGCATTTGTATTCAGTACAATACTATGAATCAAATGAAATACAAGTCAACCGAAGGGAAGCTGTTGTCCAAAATAAAAATGACCCAAAACATCTGTTATCAGCCCACACTCATGGACTATGACTGAGTGCTCGATGGGCGGTTTGAATTCAATTTTTTTGTATTGAATTTTAGTTTATATTTTTGCATTCCATTGTTGGCACACTTAGGCCCCGTCCACACTATGCCGAATAAATTTGAATCCGAATTTTTATTTATTCGGTTCCATTTCGAAAATTCGTTTTCGGTGAAGAATTGTTCCGGATTCGCCCGGACTAGTGTGGACGGTAGGCCTAACCGAATAAATTAAAATTCGGATTCAAATTTATCCGGCAAAGTGTGGACGGGGCCTTAGTTGCAAGGGACTGCAGAGAAAGCGGTCGCTTCGATTAAAAAATATAGGTGACAAAGTAAAATAATTGCGGACTGAGATATTGATAAAATTGAGGAGTCTTAGCGCAAGTCTCCTCACTGCAGGCGACTAGCTTAGCGCTTCATCTCCTGTTTTTCCGGTCCTTTAATATCCTCGGGAAACCAGGGATAAAATTATGTCGCTCGTTTCTCGCTTCCAACTTTGGAAGTTGAATCCTGGATGTCGTAATCACTTAAAGGTGCGATTACACGGAGCAATTTTCTCTGCACTTTGTCACGGCGTTGCGACACAAGTTGTACGGAGCATTGCAGCGTGTAATCTACAGCGCAATTTGAAAAACGTTGCGAGACAAGTTGCAGCAATCGTTGCGAAAAGTAGAATTCGTTTCTACTTTTGGCAACGATTGTGTCTCTGTTGCACCGCGTAGACCCTCTTGCAACTTGTGTCGCAACGCTGTTGCGAGACAAGTTGCAGAGAAAATTGCTCTTGTCATAGATACTCACAACCGCAAGAACAGCAGTGGCGCAGCTCAACGGAGTGGAATTGAAAGCGTGTGAAGTCAGGCGCCTCTGGCACCTGCTATACATGTCACAAAGCATGTGTCACACAGCTCCAACCAATTCGAGTTATTAAGGGTTGATTTGCGATGAGGGARGAAAAAGCAAAGGACAGGCAACCTCGGGAACCCAGAGGTAAAATTCTTTTGCGCGTTGTTCGTGACACTAGTTTCGGTTTCGGTTTCAGTTATATTCAGAGAACGATAATGAGAAAAAGAAAAGAGAGATGGGGAAGTAAAATAAATGTAATGTTTACTTCTTTTAAAAGAATGAAAACTCTTATCAGGAATCAAATTAGCCATCACTGTTAATTTTTTTCTTATATGCTTTGCATTTCGTAGGTTAAAATTTGTCATGTATAAGTACTCTTCCAGATACTTTACCAATAGCCATCTGTTAAATGCTTCTTAACATCCATTTAGAGGCACAAGGTTAGAGAAGATGACGCCAAGCCAAAGAACAGGGCAAATGAGCATACCACATGACCTCACATTAGTTAACCATTCCTTTTGGATACCAGTTCAAGATCCATTAAGCAGGAAGAACATGGCATCTACAAAATTAAAATTACATAGATATATATATATTAAAATTCAGACGTCATCAAGAAGATGTATGGCTTTCCTGTGTTAGGAATGCCCAACCTCCAAAATTTATTGATACCCTGAAACAAATACTAGCCAATGGGCTGATCTAAGTCAGGACATGGTTAACCCACAGATCAAATCCTGAAATAAACTCTGGCTGATCTAAGTCAGGGCATGGCTAGCTCATAGATCAAACCCTGAAAAAACCTCTGGGCTGATCTATGTCAAGGCATGGTTAACTCTCAGATCAAACCCTGAAACAACCTCTGGACTGATCAAAGTCAAGGTACATTTTAAAATGACTGACTCACAGATCAAAATGGAATTTAGCTAGTTAAGTTCTTGCAGAAAAACTAGAGAAACAGAGAAAAGCAGTTGCTACAAGGGAGAAAAATTACAAACTCTACAGACATGTGATCTTAAGTCTGGGAATACAAACTGAGACCCCAGAAAAGAGAGGCAAGCGTATTACCTATACGCCACCCTTGATTCCCTAAGACCTGAGTTCGCAAAACAGAATGCCTGAGACCAAAATTTCCAAGTTGTTTGTTTAATTATAATTTAAAAATTAAGATAATTTAAAATAGAGATAAAAGACACATTCAGACTACTTACCCCAGAAGGCCACGCCCAGACCATGGGTTAGGTATAAGAGACAATCTTAATTTCTGTTCATTTCTGAGTAATATGATCGGCATTGAATTCTGAAATGGAAAAAAAAATGAAGTAAAGGTATTATAAGTATTTAATTAAGGCAGCTTTCCTATCCTTTGGAGAAGTCAAGACAATGTTAACACACCATGGATGTTCAAAGAAAACCCCAAACCCCAAAAGCTGCTCTGAAATTATAACAAATCCCCACATATCCCTGTGTGTGTGTGTGTGTGGGGGGGGGGGGCAGGGCTTACTTTGACTGGTGCATTATACTGTGTTCTCTTGTACAAACCCCTTACATATTGCGGGCACGAGTGGTGTGGGCTGCTAATATTCTGCCTCTCACCAATATAACACAGGTTCTCTTTTGTGACTCAATGTTATACCCTTACAGAATTATACACATATCATTGCTCAAGAGAGATACTTACGCCTTTACTGTGTTCTACAACGGATGCAACATTCTGCATTCCTTGGAAATTCTTGTGGGTTAATGATCCAAATTTCAAAATTTTATCCTTTTTTTGTAAACCCTGCATCATTAAACAATAAGCAAATAAACCACTAGTATGACAAGGAAGTAAAGGCAATAATAAATAATGGGGAAAAAATAATGAAAAATTAATTAATGAGAGGACAACGCGTCAGTAAACAGAGCAAAAGCATGAATATAGTATGGAATAAAATGAAAGACCAAATTTGTGAATAAACAACATAATGAATCGAAGAACATGTAAATGAATGGATGGATGGATGGATTGTCTCCCGGTTCAACAGCCTATCCCAAATTGGAGGCATAATATACTAACATACTAACAAATCACTCATGATTGTAAGCTGCATGGCTGCTAATAGCACCTTTAATATGCAGCCCGTAAAGTCCTCCACTGCATGTAAAGTGCATTGAG
>NW_022261538.1:317138-343331 GCF_009602425.1 Actinia tenebrosa
ATACCCCCGAGACATCCGCAGAGCTGAGGCGGCGTATGGACTTCGGACCTGACGGCGATTAAATCCTTCTGCCCTTGGGTGTACGAATTACGCAAGAAAATGTTCTAGCCAAAGCATCAGGGGAGAGAACAGCCGGCCCCCAGACCATATCGGCTAATCCCTTGCATATCTGCCACGCACGGAATCGGTCGAAAATTTGAAGTCAAAAAGTCTAGTCTATCTGGTGCATTGTTTGCACGGCTATTGTTATGCTGATTACGTATATATAACTGTGGCCCAGTGGGAAAAACTCGCGCATCGAAGATACTGAGTCAAGCCCGTCTAAGAAGGGTTAGTATTTGGATGGGTGGCCCAAACATTATACCTACTCAAAAAAGCTTTTCAGCCTGAATTTTCTTAATCTATCAAGCAAAAATATCTATTTAATCGCTTGAGCATATTTCTCTACGAAAATAGAATACTTCGCATCAATTGGAATTCGCTCGTATTCTGTGCCCGGCGAAGAAAGACARACACTATCAATTTGAACTCAGCCTTTTTAAAGTGCCTATCAAGCCTACAGCATCTTTTCCATATTTCATAATCTTAAAAAAATTATGTCCTTTTCTTTCTTTTTGAAAGGCTTCCAAATTAGTTTCAAAGTGAAGGAAACACAATACATGAAGACTTCATCCCAGGCGGAGAAGGAGCCCATGAAATACAGTAAATGTATGTAGTTTGGGATTTGATGGGGTTCGAGATGTACTCTACGCCCGAGATGTAGACCGCTTTCTCTCAAAACACACCATTCAATAACAGGGTAAGCCTGTTATTTTTTTCCTTTTAGTTGGATGAATCAAAAAGCAATAGCAYACGAAACTGAGGCTGATGAGGAGGGATTGCTAACCGCTACTAACAACAAGTTTGAGAAAACGTTTGGGGACATTTTTTCTCGATAATATATTATTCTGAACAGAGTCAGAGTCATTTTKGTCTTGGTAATATAATATTCTGAACAGAGTCAGGATGAACGCTACATACTCAAACACCCCGTTAATACTAAAATAAGATGGGGAAGACGATCTCGAGCGCCAGTAATACGATTAGCAATAAAAAACAAGAGCACCCATCGGAGCCTTTCTGCAAAATATCCGCTCCACATGCAATTGTTTACTAGCTGGTAAAATTTGAATAATTTTAAGCATTTGCTGACAAATTTTATATTGACTAGATTAGTGTCTGCCTAAATGAGTCTTACTTTTATTTGCTTGCTCGGAAGCTCATGCCTTGTTTATTTTCACTGGAACAATGCTCGAAATGATAGCTGGAGGAGATTTGCCTCTAGCCTGTGTACAGCCGCTTCCCCCTTCCTCGCCGAGGGGTGGGAAGCGGCTGACACGGGYAAATTTACCTCCGGAGCTCCTCCTTGTTTACACTAATAGCACGTTGATATACGAAGCGTAACGAGGCCCGGGTCAATCACGACTTTCCGGTTGTTTAAAGAAAACATTATCAAGTATTAAAGAGTATGTATCTATTTGCTAGRCTTTCTTTTTAATTAATTTGATTGTGGGGGAAAAAATCAGCCAAGAGGTCAGTATTAACTGAAACGTATTTTCAATCTCTCCCTTTCTAGTGCTATGTTTTTTGAATAACAAAGAAGAAGCAGTTTYTCCTCTCGCCTAATCATTTGCAATACAACAGGGTACGTTTTACTAATGCAATCATGATAATTTTTAACATTGTCTATTATACATTATTTTTGATTGTGACCTTAAAWAAGCGTTACGCCCACTAGTCCTGACAAAAAAGCAATGTTGTGCTGTGTAATTCTTGATATCGCGATTTTTTCGGTGATGCAGCAAAAAGTAATAAGAATTGTCATCCTATAGCGGGAGGGGAAAAACTATTTATATATATATTACTAGAATTCCATACAGTAAATCTTTGCTATAAAAATCTCTATGGTTTATATTTCACATGTGAAAAAAAAAGTAAAAAGACCAATCTGCGTTGCGTACAGTATTTTTTCACATGTGAAAAATATAACCAAAATTGAGAATTGACTAAACCAACCAATCAGAAAACGAGAAATCGTGACATTTGGATGGCTTCCCGCCAAAAGCAAATTTGCGTATATATATTTTTTTGCAGCTTTGTAGCAACAAAATGGCGAGTTGTTTTTTTGTCGCATCAAAGAGTCCAATGATAGAATTTATTCAGTACCAAGAAAACAAAAAAAGCACATTATATAAGCCTAAAAGACACCTGGCTTTGTTGACTGAATACCTGAAGACCAAAGTGTGGATCAAAACATTGAGGAAATAGAGTCAAGAGAGTTGAACGAGCTGCTTTCTGCCTTCCTCGTTGAAGTCAGGAAGAAAGACAGAGATGAATACGAACCGCCGACTTAAGGTCACTTATATCAAGCTTTGCCCGATACTTGAGAAAGAAGGATAACCCTACAACAGTAATGAAAGGCCAAGTATGTGAAGTGAAAGTTTTGACAAATTGTTTCAAGCATTTATATGTGAATTCTAGTAATACTATAAGCTTATAAGCTTAGATAACTAAAGAGAAAACATCATAGAAAGTGTCTTTATTTCATTAAGAAAACACTAGAAGAAAACAAGCTTTTATATGTGAATTCTAGTAATACATATAAAAATGAGAAACCATCATACAAAGTGCTTTSTACGAGATGATAYTATTCACGAGCTCGTTGTATGTGTAAAAGCACTCACTCGCTCGTACCACTCCGTACGTCTTTCTATGAAGTAATCTATATTCTTTACAGAARAAATAATAAGTGGGGGCGAAAGAAACGGGAAAACTGTAATGCAATTGATACTTCAGTCAGGCAAGTTAATTAAGTGTACACTTTTTTCATGCCGAGAAAAAATCCTCGACAAAATTTAAAGCAAACTAAACACGTGCAAGATGAAAACCACGAAGCATATTTATATGTTTTTAAACCAATTAATTAAAACAATTAAACCATTAACGACATTTAGCTAGACATAGCAATAAAAAATTCAAAGGCAACACGAACCTTACCCAGCATTTGCCGATACTTCTTACGGGATGTAAAAAGTTCTCCGAAT
The DNA here is from genome assembly GCF_009602425.1 of Actinia tenebrosa. The sequence continues at coordinate 320,222 of NW_022261538.1, forward strand.
TCAAACTTGTCGTTCAGCAGCAGAAGCGGGAAGAAACGTTCCCTATAGACGCAGTAGGCTTTACTGATATGCTAATCAGTTCGAATTCTCATACATTTATACCAGTGAGACCGMTGAGAATATTGGGATAGTTTGGTTAATGTTAATGCATGGATTGGTCTGTATTTAAACTTAATTAAGATTTCATGAATTGAACTGGATTAAAAAATTAAACTAACAGCTGCCGGTCATATATGTTTTAGACACTTTCGTTTTTAGACACTTTCGTTTTAGAGACACTTATTATATGTCTTGTTTGGGTTACCTGTTGTGACTACTCCAGAGTAAGGGCAAACACCTTCGAGAAAACATACGCTGGTCATAAACTAATAGAGTAAGGGATTTAATTTTTGRACGCTTTTTAGATTTTCTTGTTCGATAAAGATGAAAAGAAACGAGAAAATAAATGCAATAAATGAACAGATTCTCACCGATGTACCCTTAACCGTTTACTCCTTATAAAAGCCATATTTTCCAATGATTTTTAAAAATAACTACGCCAAAGCAATTCTTCAGGTAATGTTAGATTTCTAAAATTAATTTTAACTTAAAATACTAAAGTAACTTTTTTTTCGTTCCGACAATCCACCTAAGAAAAGTCCAGTCCATTGAGTAAATCCAGATCCTGATTTTCCAAAAATTTGGATTTTAAGGCTTAAAATGCCAATTTCGAAAAGACCAAGTRAAATAGGTATCAAAGGTGTGATTTTTTTTTGTTTTTGTCGTAAAATGGTTATGGTTTTACGAGCATCAAAAGTATCAACCCGCAATCCCTTTGTACGCCATGCTAACACCCGCCTTCCCTMCCCCAAGGAAATGGGAACAAAAATTGGTGCGAGTCAATGAATATTGTGAAAATCAACACAATAACTCGCAAATAGTAAGAAATAGCGCATTCATCTATACAGAATCCTCGCGAAGTTTGGTGTTAATCAGATCAATACTGTTCAAGATACAGTCATTCAACTGACTCCAAAATTTACCAAGAAATGTATGATCGTGCCAACAAAGAGCCCGCCWATCCATACTTTTCTTAGTAAATTTATGGTAAATTTTGGAGTTTTTCGATGGCTRTATCTTATGAAAGTATTGACCTGACTAATACCAAACTTCGGRATTTATACTAGGTGAATGTGCTATTCAGTTATCATCCGAATACGAATACTCTGACACGGCACCCTCACAGTCAAGGCACGTCTTTTCGTACTGCTTTACGAAATTTGCGCTAGAAAGTAAGCCCGGGACTTGAATCGTATGCATCTTAATTTTTTTAAAGGCATATATGATCTACCCTTTCTCATTTTTTCATACTGGAAATGATAGGAATTGAAAAAAAGGCTTCTGAATGGTTTTCAAAGTGAATCATTCAAGATACAGGGGAAAAAATATACAACGGGCGGAGAAGGACCCCATAAAATACAGTAAATGTATGTAATTTGGGCTGTGAGGGGGCCGTGAGCYGCACTCTACGCCCGGGATATAATCTTTTCCCTTAAACACACCGTTCACTAATAAGCCAAGCCTTATTCTTTATCCTTCCAGTGCTGGTTGTATCATGAAGCAGTCGTTGCATGCATTGGGCTGGATTTTGTAAAATAATTACAACTGCCAGTCATTGAATGTTTTGACATTAGTGTCTAACCGGCATCGGGTCAATGACGATTTGACTGGCAGTTTCATTTCTTTTAAAAAAAAGTCCAGCCCAACCCGTGCAATAAATTCCTAATAATGACAGGATAGTTTGATTTTTGGTAATACATGGATTGGGTTGTTTTTAAAATAAATATAACGGCTGTCGGTCATTTATACATCTAAGTTAACTCAGGTTACCGTTGGTTACCTCAAAACGTTTGTTTGGGTTACCTGTGTTGAAGACTCCAGAGCGAGGCAAACACCTTCGAGACGAGACAAACATGGCAACTAGAYGCTGGTCATAAACTAAGTATTTACAAATTTCACTTGCATTTGAGGCCTAAAATTTAGGCTTAAAAATAACCTAAACGCATAAAAAAGGACTTTAAACAAGAAAGATTCTCAATCAATCGAAATATGGACGGAGAAGGTCGTCGTGGTGGCGATACGTCGGCCGAAGGCGCTGCTTTGGGGTTCATGATGACGGTCGGTGTGATGGAAGACTTGCTTGAAAAACTCAAACTTCTTGACTATGAAACAGAGTTTTGTAAAGCTCTTGGCTTTCGACCACTTACCAGGTAAGGTCTGGTGCTTTCTTAATTGTCAGGGTTGTTATCTGGAGCACTGGTTTGGAAAAGAGCAAAGAATTTTGTTGGAAAAATTGAAAGTTCAATGTTTAAAAAATAAGCAAGTGTCTAATGACTTGTGAACATTTTGTTTTTGATGAAAATTAACTGAAAGTTGTACTAAGAGAGAATGAAATGAAATAAAAGAAAGTATTTTTTAATCCTTTAATGGGTATTTATAATATTTTTGTAAATGTACCAATGTATAATTATTTTATCTTTGTGTACATTCAGACACTATTTTGCACTGCCAACCAATCCAGGAGAACAGTTCTTTACATTTACATCACTGGCTGCATGGCTTCTGAACCAGTGTGGTAGACACTTTGAACAGCCACAAGAGGTGAATATTATGAATGATACAAAAGACTGTGATAGTTGTGGCAGTGATGATGATGGTGGCGATGATGTAGTGGCTGGTGATGAATGATGATGATGATGGTGGTGACAGTGATGATAATGATGATGAAGATGWTGATAAGGGTGATGGTAATAGTGGCTGATGATGATGATATTGATGATAGGAATGATTTTAGGAGTTTGATGACATTGATGATGGTGGTGATGATGATGATAAAAATCATGAGGATGACGATGATGATGATCATAGTGGTATTGAAAATTACAATATTTAACACCTGCAAAATCTCCCAAAAATACATACAGTAGTACCTGTAGGCAAGAGGTGGCATTAATGGTGATGATGATAATGGTGATGATGATAATGGTGATCATGATCATGACTACAATGTTAAATCAGTATCATGCTAATAAAGAATATTGAAGCAGTTTCATTTTTAGATGTGCATATAAACTTTTATCTCTATTCAGTATCATACTTATAAACTTTGGAAAAATTCTAATTACTGTTACATGTATTTTTATTGAATCCTTGCTTTTTTGTGCCCATAGTATGATGATCCTAATGCTACAGTTTCAAACATCTTGGATGAAATGAAGAAACTMGTAAGTTTAAAATTACATAATTAAATCAACCATATATAAAACACTTTCACATTAGAGAATATGCTATCTKGGCCATTCCTGATTCACTTAGAAATGATTTTCACCCATTTCAGACCATGTGAATTTCTTGAAMATTTCTCACAATGTCTTTTGTTTTAGGGAATAGTGACCGATTTTCCTCCCTCTAAACTCAAGACTGGCTCTGGAGAACAAGTAAGTTCCAKGAACTATCTTTTACAGCTGTCTTAAATCTCCAATGTTTTTTGAGCTATAACATCTGGGCTAATCAAAGTCAGGATACAGAATACATAGATTGAAATGGTATTTAGTGTGTGGGTTGTGGAGGAATGAYAACTCAGAGAAAACCTCTGAATCAAGGTATAGACTCAATAAACTCTATTCAGATATGATGCTTTGTTCAGAAATCAAACCCATTTTTAGAGCCCAATGATGAGAGATGAGTGTCTTGACAATATAACAACCTTGATTTCTCAAATTTTAAAATCAATCCTTTTGTTATTGCTTTTTTTCCCAGATCTGTTATTGTATAGACAAACTGTCTGATGAAGCACTGAAATTGAAAAAATTTAGTTGGAAAAGGTTTGGTACAAGTTAATCATTTTATGTGTCTTTTAATTAAAAAAAAGAAAAATAAACCATTTCAAGCAAAACTTTGTTATCAAGAATACTGAAGCCAGTTGTACAAAGTCCAAACGAGTTATCCACTGGGTAATCAGTTTTACAGTGGATAAGAGTACTATCCAGCAAAAAGGTTCCAGCAAAAAAGTTAACTACAGTATAGGAAAAAATCCAGGGGATAACTACTATTTGAGCTTCRTACATTGAACCACATAAAGTTTATCCACTGGATAAGGATTTATCTGGTGGGTGGTGCTTATTCAGGTTTCATTCAACTGGCTCCTGATKTGTGTTTTCATTGTCTCTGGTTCAGGCCATTGCATCCTGAAGAAGACTTTGAAGAAGAAACAATGGAGGAAGATGAATCAGAGTTGACGATGAACAAAGTTGAAGRAGAATTCATTGTAAGAATAAGGAAGTGCTTGTCAGGGGCAAATGGGGTGCTATGACCTTTCAACTGGAATCTCCAACATGTAGCAGTTTAGTATCAACATGTTTGAAAAAAACTTAGAATGTTTTTCAACCCTRAAAACAACCTCCAGGTTAATAAAAATTCAGGGCRCAGCTACCTCACAGATTGGACCCTGAAATAATTTATGGGCTGATCTAAGTAAGCACACAGATAACTCACACATCGAACCCTGAAACAACCTCTGGGATGATCAAAGTCGGGGTACAACTAACTCACAGAYTGAACAGTGAAACAGCTAGTTCTGGCCTGACCAAAGTCAGGGCACAGCTAAGTTACAGATTRTACCCTGAAGCAACCTCTGGGTTGATCTAAGTCAGGGCTTGGCTAAACAACCTAACAAACTCGCATATGATACAGAGGTTTCCTAACATGTGTGACACTGTGTTTGGTTAGGATGACCATGATGCTGATATTGAAGAAGATGATAGTTACTTGGATCTGACAAGATTAAAAGAACAAAGCTCTCTAATGGTAAGCAGAACATTTATCTGTACTCCTATGACAAGATATTTCACAATTGCTGCATCTTATCAACCACTTGCCGGCCACTTATCGACCACTTACCATAYGTTGCTGATTGTACACTATTACTGGTGTTTAATTCCATTTGGTTAGGTATGAATGTGCTGATGTTATTTGATGGGGAGACGTTGGATCTTAGTATTTGCAGATTAGGATTATTTTACAGGCAGCTTTTCCAAATTCTTTTTTGTGGTTTCAATTTCTTTTCTTCAATTTCTTTTGTGGATTCTAGGTTTTTGGCCATGTTTTCCTGGGATTTGTAGTCTTTAGCACCCCCACCNATATTGAAATTTTACTTTAACTCTGCATCACAAATCTAAATCCACCCAAGTACACTTCAAAATAATAATAAAAATATACTTTATGTACCTGCAGAATAGTGAAATATCAAAGCCAGAATCTGTGATGGAATCTAATGTGGATGCTGCTGAATGGAAGCTTGAAGTAGAACGAGTACTACCTATGCTGAAAGTCCACATCAGAACTGATAACAAGGTATCAAGGATTTCATTCTTTGTATTATAAAAAAAATGTTATGAATAAATCTCGCATTTCGATCAGTTGGGAGCWTGTGCATTATGAGAACACACAGCACATGTGCACACTTTTAGTTTCATCATCTACTGTATATCCAAAACAACAGTTAATGATTGTAATTTGTATTTCATAAAAAAAAGTTAAAAACTTGCTTGCTGTGCTTTCTGGAGTTATAAAGCCCTTGGGGATTAGCAGTAGAACACTTTCAAGAGAAGTGTCRAAAAGCACTCCGCTATAATGCGTCAAATGCTTCTCCTTACACTTCTCTCATTTTCTGCCAACCCCRATGTGCTTTATAACTGTACATAGCACTATTTCTTCATAAAAAACTTAATTTAAATCTTTCCAGGATTGGAGAACACATTATGAACAGATGCAACAGCACAGTGATGGAATCAAGTCATCTCTATCAGAGACAAGGGTATGGCTCACTTAATATTTTATCACCTGACTATGGTTTAATAATATTATAAATCAGATTTGTTAACTTTAAAACTGGAGTATTCGGAATCTTTCTTTGTGTAATTATGTAAATTTGTATAATTCCTTAGCTATCCTCTTCACAACACAGTAATGCATATGGTATCWGTAAAGCAGCAACCCATGATCCAACAAAGTTCTTTCCATTAGTGAAGATAACAAAGTTAATTCATTTGTTGTTGTTTTAGGGACATCTTGATAAGCTGCACCATGAGATCAGCAGAACCCTGGAGAAGATTTCTAGCCGAGAAAAATATGTTAACAACCAGGTAAAATACTTGTTATGCTACTGTTACTGATATACCCACACACATATTGGGATTCTACTGCTTAAGTAGACTTGCCCCAAGTCAACCTCTCTTGTCCCTCGAGGAGTTTTTTATTCAAGCGAAGCAGGAACTTAGGGAGTGTACTGTACAAGTAGAGCTTATTTTTCTTCCCTTCTTTCGTACCTATGCAAGAGCTTGACTTCTCAAACTACAGTAATCTTGTGATGTATGATATTGATTTATATAGAAGTAGGTCAAGTTTTGCTTCAATTTTGCGTTGAAAACTATTAACAACAATTTAAAGTATTTTTCTTTACCGATAAGCTTGATATGTTACTTTGATATTATTCATTACATATTATTTGAATCCATGAAACAAAATCTAATATTTAAACAAAACGTCTGCTAATATCACTTAACCATGGGTTAAATACCATCACTCTTATCTTGTAATATTTCTTTGTCATTAGTTGGAACATCTTCTGCATGAGTTCAGAGGTCTACAGGACACCCTTGCAGAGGTGTGTGAACTTGGATTTAGGTTTTAGTTATTCAATCATTTTTGATGTGCATCCATTTCTTTGAGAARAAAAGGGGAAAAGGCCTGGCTGCCATGTTTATTGAGGTTCCTGAAGGAGGGAGGGATGCCAATCCCATTTTTTACCCATTTTTTACCCTTTTTTTACCCTTTTTTTTACAAACCTCAGCATCCAATTCCTCAACTTCTTTCTTTAAAAACCTTTTCCCATTTCCAATTTGTTTTGATTTTTTCTATTCCCAGTGACCTGAGTCCCATTTTTTTCCAGGGCAAATGAGGCAAATCTGAGTTCCCATTTTGAGGGGGGAGTGGCAGGGGCAGGGGGAGGGGAGGGAGAGGTGGGAAGTAACAGAAGACGGATAAAAAGTTGCTGTAGAAAGACTAGCAACGAAAGAACAGAATACCACATCTTTTACYTTATTTGAGCAAAGCACCTATGATGTCACATAACATAATCTTAACAATGTCTAATGTTTCAGACTAAAGAAAGATACAAACAAGGCAGTGGTGGAGTCACAGAGCTTACAAAGAAATTAGCACAGGCGAGTATTTGCTATGTATTWCATATTAGAGTTATGTGGTATGTGTTTTTCTCAATCCCCTTTGGTTMAAGGAACAGAATAACAATCTTGTCAGTAATTTTTTTAAAAATAAGATGTTAGTGCTAGCTTCACTCAGTGTTGGGAGGGGGAAGGGGGGTGGGAGGGGAAAGTCTCCTCACTCTGAGCTTCCTCTCATCCCCCATAGGGTCTGCCCTCATCTGCCTATTTGTTCACCCCCCCTCCCCCTCCTCCTGCTTACAAATATTATAGCATAATGCTTTTTTAAACATTTACAGATAACAGAAGAACTAGAGACAGTTAAGGCACAGATGGACGAACGAGGAACAAACATGACCGATGCAGGTATAGGCGGACATCATTATTATCCTTACGTCACCATAGCAACAAAAGATTCCTAACTCGTTGCTCAAACTTGATCTTTCTAGGTCCGTTAGTGCGAATCAAGCAGTCGTTAACGAGACTGAGACAGGAAGTACAACAGATGGAAGTGCGCATAGGTGTGGTAAGTACTATTGAATAAAAGAAAATGCGTTTCTTAGACTTGACTTTTGAGAGAGAGATGTTAGAGAACGAAGTCTAGGATATCACTTCCAGAGKTGTTGGGATCGCCACTCCTCCCCTCTAAATCGGGTCCCATAAGATGACACTATACTAAGTGTTTTTTCTTGTTTTTAAGGTGGAACATTCTTTGCTGAGTTCAAAGCTTCGGGATCGSAGCGCCTTGAGAGAAGATATGCAAGCACCGCTTAGTGATCACAACCTTGCTTTCAAAGCATACTGACATCGCACACACTCAACGTGCATGCACGTAAACCCTTTTATTGTACACACATTCGTAAAAATACCGACCTCGTCCGCATTCATTCACCCCTATCCTAATGGACCCTTAACATGAAAATACAAATGAAAGCCGCAAATTCCATCGAGAAAAAGTGTGATTTCTTTTGCATTTTCATGTTAGCCTTGCATCCATGATACTTTTGAGAAGTGTCCATTCATTCAGTTGCGGGAAAATTTTGGGAAAGCGCGCGAACAAATTTGGTATTCCTTCCTCCAGCTGCGCTATATAAGCACACGCCTTCGATCAATGTTTCAACACTGATATTAGTTATACATTAGCGATYTTAAAATAGAGGGATAGGATGCGCTATCATGATAATCATTCCTCTTAATCTCGTGTACATAAAGTCTCCATTACACTGATTAAAACCATTTGGATCAACTTCGTAAAAATCTCTAATAGCCGAATCAGTAGTTATCGATTGCCGACTAAATACGCCAAAAAGAAGGGCCGAAGCGAGTATAGTTGACAAACGAAAGGTAGCGCAGGCTTGAGTTCGGAACGATCTCGAAAAACTATTGATTACCGACAAAACTTCTTCGATTTGTCTTACGTCTGAGTGTCTTAATATAGAGTTGTAGGACACGATGCAATATTTGTTACATCAAAAAGACTAACAAGTAAATTATGATAAACTGCGATTACTGTTTTCGTGAAGGAATAACGGACAAAACCGTACAGCAGGCATTCTTGTTCATGACCTGATCAGCTCTACCTATTATCTTAGTTTAAAAATAGAACAAAAACTGTAAGAAAAAACTTTTTATAGCGCTGCGAACTAATCATGAATACATACGTCATCATGACATTACGCACAACGCCCCTTTCACGGGAAGGAAGGAAATTAAGCGGGTTTTTTGTTTGGCTACAATTTTCAATMATCTCAAAAATGTTATCAAAGATATCTCTCTTTCCATATTTCCGTCTCATTCTCTTTCTTTTCTTTCTCTTTTTCTGGCTGTTGTTTTTAAGGTTACATTATTAAGGTTACAAGTATTTTTTTGGTTGCTCCAATGCAATCGCATGCTTGGGATCATATACTTTCGGCCCTTAGCAAGCCTTTGTTGTCTTATAATAATACCTATTGTTTAGTTAACCACATTTGAGATTCTGTATCCACAAWGTTTCCCTCAAAAATGTCTGTGCGAGCACAGCAGGGCACAGAGATAGAGGTTAAGYCAGCCCTTGAGATACAATCTGGGCTTGCAGACATGGAGGGGTATTGGGTAAACAGCACTTCAAACCAACCACATGTTATCGCAAGAAATGTGAAGGATTTTGCGCTYTGATTATATTAGCTGTTTTTATTTACATTACAAGGTAATATAAATCAAAGCCAAATCGATTGTGTTTTTTTAGTGACCTTAAAATGACCTTAATYGTGTGCGAAATTTCGCATTAATCCTGCACAGGAAAGGCTGGTCGCTCTCGCCTGCGATGACTTGATCTGTAGGCAAGGTTATATAATGCTGTCCTCCTATTGGATAAAGTTTACCCACCATCTGTTATTGACATCTCTTTGTTGATGTGTTTTATGCATCAAGTATGTAATTACTACAGAATATGATAATCTAGTCRAGCTATTTGCTTTGTGCTACAGAAAGCTTCACGCAAGACAGAGTAAAAGATCCCTCCTTGTATCATCTCTGGCAGTGATCTTCTCAATCTAGGGACTTGATTTTGACAGCATTTACTCAAGCATCTCAACCACTCAGTCTGTCTGTCACCGTTCGTGATCAATATTACACTTGGGACAGAACCTTCAAATCAGACCCCATCACTGGTGTTCACTGCCCTTGGGCGTTCTATTCCGCCAATACACTATCTTGTACGTCATATCATTTACAAAGAGTTGTGTCAAATATAACTGGGTTTGTAACATCACGAGAGATAGACAAGCGAATGCTCTGCAGTTCTGTTGTTCGCGTGATTGTAATAGTCGAAATTCTACAACCGGCTGTTGTCTTATAATTATTAGAATGTTACGACTGAGGTGTTGAAAGCTCCATGCGAAAATAGAGTGTTGTTTATCGCCCGTAACTCGAACACATTGAATCCTAACAACTGTCTTGGCACTAGACATGTTGTGTGAAGAAAATTGCCTCCATTGATCCATAGTCGAGCATCGTCTATAAACGAAAAGGAAAGTTTGTGTGGGAGTTTGGCGTCTTCGAAACGAGTTTGTTGCCAGATTCTTTTAGATGCAAAGCTGCATGACTGTATAGATTACCACTGACTGAGTATCACATCTGGCAACAGTCAGCTTAYATATCTTTCGGGTTTCTCTCGTAGTAAAGGATGCCTTGAGATTACAAATTTGTTTATGCTTCAGTAAAGATCAAAGTCTTGGCTGCAATTAATCAAGCATACGATCAAAACACCGTAAACCAAGAACCGCAAGAAGCTGATTTTAATCAAGTATTGTTCTGCTAATGGGACCCCAAGACGTTACTACAAGATTGTAAAAGCTTCTRCAAACATTCAGTCTGGTCCGATCCTGCGACCTCTATAAAAAGTCCCAAAGCTTTTAAATAAGATAAAAAAATCGTGAGTGGCAGACAAGGGTTCTTGAAAGTATGCAGCCGTGGAACGAAGATGCCTTTGTAAACAAGCTTTTTCCGAAAGAGCGACAAAATGACATTAACACATCGTGTTCTACTCGGTATGTTTACGAGTCCAACGAGATTAGGATAACTCGATTAGCAGCACAATCATTCTTGGTTTTCGCTGGAGTCTTGTTCAACATCATCATCTGTGTACTCAACTTGAAACACTCGAATATCAACGCTGCCATCAGAGTTTACCTTCGAAACATGGCTGTTGCAGACATTGGGGTRCTCTTGATTGGTTTCCTCTTCGCTGTTGCTAAAGAACAAGAGGGAACTAGTAAGTGGGTACTAGGAGGTGTAGCGTGCAGGTATATTTACCCTGTAACGGACATGTTCTATGCTGTTACAGTATGGACCGTTGTCGCAATTGCCGTAGAGAGATGTCACATCATGAAGGGAGACAGTGGTAGTTGGAATAGTGGACCCTCTCGTGGACTACGCACTGTACTCATATTRTGGTTTACAGCTTTCTTTGCTATCTCTGTCCCGTTATTTTTTGCCAGTAATTATAAATCATCTTGTGGACGAAGATACTGCTTCATTCGTTGGCCAACTGCAAGTGACGGAAACAACATTCCTCCCAAAATTCATTCACTTTTCCTTCTTTTCGTTATAGTTATTTTACCCGTAGTTGTAATTTTGGTGTCATGCTGTAGACTAGCGTTTGGGTATAGGCATTCATCAGGGGTGTGTAATCCAGATCGCGACAGCATGCGTCAAAGATTACGATCAGATAACAGTGAAAACAGTGAACAAGACGAAGTAAGACACCACGAATGCGACGATGCCAAGCGTTTTCTCACCCCTTTGGTTATTCTACTCGTCATTTCCACAATTCCTATGCTAGTCTTGCGAACAATCTTTATTTTTAGTTCCCAAAAGCTGACGCTAGAGAACTATCTTGTTCTATTAAACATTTCTATCATGTTGACTGTATGTAATTCTGCAGTCAGACCATTCGTCTATTATGTGGTCAGTCAAGATGTCAGGGATGGGTTTTCATTACTGGTGAATAGGGTTAAACGAAGGTTACGAATGTGCTGTAGGAAACAYGATGAGACGACTATACCACTACAAGATAATGTCGCAATAACTCGACACTCTTGTTATAAAGAAACTACGCTATAAAGTCCCGATAGTGTCACGAGTATGTATTCCCATTCATTGCTGACGATAATCCGACAACTATACCTACAAGATAATGTCACAATAACTCGACACTCAAGTTATAAAGAAACTACATTATGAAGTCCCGAAAGTGTCACGAGTGTGCTCCGATTATTCAAATCCGACCAAAGTCGACAGTCCATGTAATTCATTAATGTTTTATATCCAGACACTTGAGAGCTAGCTCACATTTAAACTGTAGCTCCTAGAGAACATTATCATGCTCCGACCAGTTGGAGGATAATCCGATCAGCTTCGGTTTTAATCCGACCTCTGGTCCGACCATACCAAGCATGGCGCTATATTAACAACATGTTTGAGTTAATTTCAGTTTAGTTATGTCATATTTTTATATCAGTTCTCAATAAAACTAGTTWTGTTATTCAAGAGATGTATTTGATTTTGTATTTTCTTTAAAAATCAGATGTGTATGAATGCAATAAATTCCGACATGTACATTAGAAACATCACATGCAAAAGGCATTTGTACAGAAATTCTGCGTAGTTAAGAACAGCTTAATCGGTGCATGGGGAATAACTGCCCTCATATGCTCTTTCAACAGAGTTGTCAGATAGTAGCAACATTGAAATAGTGGTCCCCTAGGGATATAAATCAATAATTGCGGGCAGTACTAGTGGTGTCCAGGTTAAAGAAGATATAATGTATAGGAGGTGGTCAGTTATGAAATTTTGCTCTTTTTGCATAACAATATATATWTTTAATTTGTTTCGATACTTTCGCATTTAAATTTTTTATTTACTTGAATTTTGTTAGATATTATTAGTTTTACAGGACTTTCTCGAAAACCACCATATGATATTAAGAAACATCCTTTTAAAATCATTGCATATAAGTAAATCATGATGATACTTGTCATACTTAAGGCCACAAGGAGACACCAGTACTGAAACGTGCGTCGAGGAACCTATGTGGTATCATCTCCTGTGTGTATTTTCCCTATTTATTTCATAACATTTCGCAATATCGTTTGAATATATATACCCACAAAGACAAAACCCCAGCATCTCAGTCAACACCAACCAGAACAGAAAACTACAAGAACATTATAAACAGCATCGTGTATTAATAGTAAACAAAGCAAAATGTCACCCAAAAAAATCTGTTGTCGTAGCAACCAACCTTATCGGGTAATTTTAATTTGCCACGTGGATCGTCATAAAACAAAGCACGTTCCCAAAGACGTCAGAAGAGTAATTGCTTTAGAGTAAGATAAGAATACATTAAGTAATTCGTTCAATTTACTGTACGAGTACAAGTGATCGCCTTTTGTCACTAGACATCGATAATACAAATCACTATTCTGACAGTGTAAAATCCATTAATCCCCATCAGCTTAGAATCTTTTAAGGTGTACACTGGGCTAGTGACAATCTATTTGTAGACTTTGCAATAATCTCAGAAAAGAGCCAAGATCCATTATAAATATTCATGTCAAATGACAGGTGAATTTWAAAAAATTTAAACCTTATGATGTTTGAACTTTTGTTCAGTGAAAACTGAAAAAAAATCAGCCTTCCACCGGAATTCGCGCGATTGTTATGCAATTATTCATTTATTTTCGAGTCGATCTCGCTACCAAAATCGAACCGTGATTACGTAGAAACGACACAAAACTAATAACCATTTGTTATAATTAAGCTAAATCTTACGTCGACAAACACACATATATACACACATCTGTCGCTAATATCTCCCTAAATCCAAGCATAAATATCCTGATAGTGCACTGCATTAAATAAACGAGTGAACAAATGTCGGTAATTTTGATGCTAAAACGATCCRTCTTGTAATGTAATATCCAGGTCCTTGAGCTGGAGACCTAAAGACATAGTACTCCAMTCGCTAATGGCTCAGTTCAACCTCACAAAAATAAAAATGAAAACTTTCTAACGAGCTTAATGTCATTTTTAATATTCTAGTTTTCGTAGCTCGAATTAAGATGGAAGGAGCTTGAACTATTGATATGGTTAGTCTAGTTTTTCATTCTCATCTTCCAAGCTTTCTTTTTCTCGTTCTACAGTATTGAGCATGTCTTGGACGATACAGTCCAGTTCGTTATCGACGACTTCCGCGGTAGAACCGCAATTAGGCGTCATTTTGCTATCGCAGTCAGAATTCCTGCCATCGTCCGGTTTTCCGGAAGATGAAGAAGAAATATTGCTGTCCTTGAATTGCTCGTTTAAGTCATTAACTTTTTTCTTGCGTTTTTTCCGTAATTCCTCAAAATGGCTTTCCCTGTAWGAACAATACAATGCTTGTCCTATTGCTTTCGCCTTTTCTTCCGAAGTACACATCACTGCATGGCATTCAACCTGAAACGGGCTCTTCGAAACGTGATGATTAAACGCAAAWATATTAGAATCAAGTCGATTGAGCGAACAGTACGAAATATCCTTGATGGCAAACGACTGCTTTTTTTGACCCTGAGTTATTGTCATCTCTTCTTTCTTCACTTCCAAGGTGACTTTCGGACACGTTTTCTCCGCATCATAAATTCTCTTCACTGCTTTATCGATACCATTTACTCCGGGCTCATTATTGTTCGTACATCCCAAATATTTTACTTGGAAAGTCTTCTCCTCTTCGAGATTTGCCCTGCCAGACTTTCCCGGCATCATGTTGTTGTCTTGTGCAAGCGGGTTTTGATATTTGCTGTGTTAGAATATGGAACCCAGAGCGAACTTGCAGATAATATCATGTGCTTGCAAGGCAACGCGCTTTTACCGCCACGAGATAAAATTGATTTTACATTGGAAGTTAAAAGAGCAAAGGCGCTTTCTGATTGGTTGGTTAAACAAAAGCCGACATCTTAGTGGCTTTTTTCACCTGTTTTGTTTTGTGACCACATGACGAAATAGTGGTCGCGTGACGTGAAATTGAGAATGGATTTCTTATATGGCATCCAGGTCTAAAAATAAACACTATGGCCAATCAGATATAGGTTCAACAAAATACCATTTTTTACAATAATTTTTTTTTTGTTCTTGTACTTGTATGTGTCACCCTTTCAACACTTCTCGTTTTAAAATAGTTTATATATACATCGATATATGTTTTATTTTAAAACATTTCCCTCTCTGGTAATCATTATTGGTACATGTTTTAGTTTTAAAAACATTCCCTCTTTGGTATACATAWATATTTCCTAGTGAAAGGACTTTTCCAGCAAAAATGAGGAGTACAAAATTTATAGAATTAGGGTTTTTTACTCATACATTTTAATAAAATCAGGTATGTTTATTTGAAATACGAACTGCGTTGCAGCACTCCCTTCCATATATAAAGATTAGTCGTCTGTGGACTAAACCAAATATACTCTAAATGWAAGCTGCAAATGACGTCAATCGCCGGATAGACTGTTGAGGCGAAGATATGTTTGGAACTATTACACAGATCAAATGTATAYTGATAGCCCATTCTTCACAGTCGGCTTTTAAGTCCACGATGGACTGGTTGGGTTTTATGTGATGTCATAGCCGCCATCTTGGAAGAATAGAACGGGAGATTTTCTCCACTATGGCGGCCGTTCCAAGACCTCGTTTTTTCATTATGTTGGGAATTATTGCAAACGTCACGGTTAAATAAGAGAGAGAATGCCGAGAGAGGTAGATAGARTTATCAATAAGCTTATGACTAAGCTATCTGGCCATCTAAAAGACACAATATAGATTATTTCCGTTATTTGCGGCGAATGATATATGTGTTCATATATAGAAGTTTAATGGCGTTTTTTTTGGTAAATATTTTTCCTCGTTAACGATTTTAATTACAGAATTTACTCAGTTCTATGACCTGATAGTCGACAAAGGTTTCAAGCTCTGAAAACTAGTTGCATTTTGCGAATCATCAATTGGACCCTATCTATAGCATACATATCAATGGGTAATAAACATAGCAGGAACATTATGGCTATCAATTTAATTTAACACCTAGAACTTTTTAAACGCCGCTCTTGTTTCGGCGACTGATCTTTGTAAGCACCTGACGCCATCTTAGAGGTTGGACGTTCTGATACTTTAACAAAGTTATTTTGTGTTCCCGCTGTTTCGTCTCGTTTTCGTCTTTGTTCTTGATGATGAATATCGACGACGGTTTCTTTTTCTACAGCTTTATTCTTTACTTCCTTAGAGTATTCATTTATGACTCCACTTGTAAATGCAGGAGGTYTGTTTCGCATATTTTTCTGGGGATTTTCATTGTCTTCTCGATTGTAATGTTGATAGTGAAAGTATTGGTTTGAAAGCACATTATTTTCTATTCTCTCTTTTCGTAGTCTTGCAAGATATCTTCCCTTGAACGTAGAATAAAAAGCCACTTTTATGGCAAGCATCTTTTCCTTGGATTTGCAGCAAACTACATACGTTTCGACTTCYCTTTTCGACACATGTCTGTTCAAAGCTAATATGTGGTAATTCCATTTTGGCGGGAAAAATCCGTACGACATCTTTTCTATGGGAATAGAAAAAATTTCACGTCCTTCCTTTTGTTTTCCCTTGGGAAATAAAGCAACTCTGTTCTCCGTGACATTTATAAAATGCTTCCCAAGAAGCTGAGAACTTATCTCCTTACTCAGAGCTCTGTCCGTCTGTTGATTTACAGCATTTTCCACAACTTTTATGTCCTTTGCGAGCTTGGTGACAGAACCAAGATATTTCACTGCAAAAGTGTTTTCATTTTCCAAGCGTTTCGAACGATACTGATTTCTAAATCTTTCCCTGAAAGGCTTCATCTTGGACGCATGAACTCCAAACTATTCCCTTGAGTTACGAGCTAAAACCCTGAAAATGGCTATGGATATTACATCAACTTCAGCTGTGACAACTGAATTCAGACAAACTTCCAGAAACGTTTTCCTGCGGCGAAAGAAAAGCCGGTTTAAATTTTCGTTGAGTCGTGTTTTAATGAATGATATTTTTATATTTCTACTTACTCTATGTAGTACTGAGGTCACGACAATAGAGACTCATTACGAGTTGCAGGTGGCTACAGTAATTAAATTTTCATCACAACCGTTTTGCATTCATGCAGAAAATCTATGAACTAACCATACTTATAGATCCAACCATCAAATAAAAAGCCTATAGTTTGAAAAAGAAATATCGACATTCAAGAATAAGGCATCTGAACTAAAAAATTAAAAAATAATAAAAGATTGTATGCCGGATAAAAAGTGTCCTAATTCATTTGCTATAATTAGCACGTTGTTGAAGGCCATTCTTTACACCATGGTTATGAATTTCCTAACCACATTGACCGGAATTGTCAAAAATAACTTGATTGCTAGCAAAGAAAAGATTCCGCATGTCACTATATGGTAAACTTATGTAATCAAACGATGGCGGGATAAGACTAAAATAAGCAAAGATTTGACAATCAATTGATAAGATGGCAATCATTTCCATGGAAACACTATGAGATATCGAAAGCATCTTCAATACATTTCAGCCAAGAAAAAGTACACGGTGTGAAATGCATTTTAGATTCCTGTCTGTCAGAGATTTTTCCGTTGCTGAAACAGCGACATGAACCCTTATGGGGCACCTTTAATTTTCTAGCTGAAGGATGCAAAAAGTGAAGAAATTGAGTTTCYTCCGAAAAGTACCTTTCACATTTCATGGAAGTATGTCAAAAAMTGAATTCAAATCAAACATTCTTACACCAGTCATCGAAAATGCTTCCAAAATGTATCAAATGTTACTGAAAAAATCTCTAAGATGTTTTAGAGCCCTTTTTCTGATTACGGAACCGTTTTATTATTATTATTATTATTTTTAATGCACACGAACATTTTTACTAAAAAAACATACAAAATTAATGTATAGTTTGATGGCATGTGATGTTTCTAGAGAATTTCATTTATGGATGGAAGCCAAATTTTTTCCACCAGGGTTGTGTGGTCGTGTTCGGCTTGCGTTCGTGGAGTGTCATCATTTAATGTCGGACATTCTTCGGGAGTAAATCTGTCCTTCAGAAATAAATTAAAAACGTACGTTGGAAYGTAACACGTACGTTGTCTTGTCTCTGGTTGTAGGGTAATTTTAGCACAAAACCTAAGACTTTTTCTATTCAGATGGATTTGCATTGACGTAATTTTAAATTCTAGACAGTTCTATGTATGCGAATGACGACAAAATCAATTGATGTAAGGCTTTGCTTTTGGCGTGATATATAATAGATTATTTTTCATTCAAGTGCCAACAAGTGCCCACTACAAGTTAAATGTGGGCATCATTAGGATGGCAATAAGTTTGACGTTTYAGTCCTGAATACGAGAAAAATCTAATTTCACTCAAAGTACAAAATCGCAACCAGAGTGCCCAAGGTCAATAACAAAGTGYTTTAGTGTATAAAGATAATAAAACGTTGAAGGCAAACTACGTGAGGTGACAATAATCGTTCAGGAACATTAGGTTTGATTAATTACAATTAAAATTTCATTAACCCGCTTGCGAATCACAGCCGAAGATTACGAATTCACTTGTCTACTTCGGTTATCTTTTTGTACGTTTCATTTTAAACTTTACCAATCCAGACAATTCAATAARTCTGATTTCTCACAGCTATTTCATTCCGAACGGAAGTCCACTCCGTTCCAGTCCAATTATTCCATTACGAGTATTCTTGACAATTATTAATTTTTCAACTCCAATTAAGGTATCATCATTATATGTAAATGAGACGTAACGAT
This sequence comes from Actinia tenebrosa, assembly GCF_009602425.1. Next base: position 338,832 of record NW_022261538.1, read on the forward strand.
TTATTTACAACCGYTCTGCTTCTGACAGCTGCACTTGTGTTTTCAAAGCAAAAATGTGTCTAAAAGATGCGTACAGTAGTAGCGAGCCACCACTGTGAGAAACTACAYGAACAAACGACCTAAGCTTGTGATCACGGAGTTTTATCATGGAGGATACGAAAACGAAGTCCCCCAACGGCGAAGGCAAGTCAGTTAAACGGTTTTTCGCTCGTTTGAGCTTTAAATCTGAACAAAAAAGCTATGAAATTGAGCCAACGAAGACGTTCATCGTGCAGTCGATTGGAACAGCAGAAAGAACGAACCCAGGTGAGGAGGGAATGGAAGAGTGCTTGAAGTCTCTGTACTCCAAAGCTATGCCAATGAAGGAGATGTTGTTAAAAGTGAAAATTGCGATTTCACCAGAAAGTGTAACTATGCGAGGCCTTGGAGGTCAACTGATCGAGGAACAAGATGAAGTCATCGTACCAATCAGTCGAATTTCCTTCGTGGTAGCTGACAAAAAACACCAGCTTTTTGCCTTCAACGACCATGTCTCCAACAAACCCAGAAAGATTATTTCGTACGCTTTTATTTGTAATGATGCAGAGAGCTCAGCTACTATTGCAGCTACTCTTTCAACTGCCTTCAAGGAGAAGCTTGGTAGAAGAAGCTCCCGTAAGGCTCGCAGAACAGTGTCTTCTGATGAGGACCAATYAGTGCAATAACTTTTTATAACGGACAGGAATGATTATCTGGTCTTTAAGAATAGTTAGCAGACTATTTGGAAGTCGGGCTCAGCCTCACGAGTTTCTTGCGTTTGATTATTTAAATATCCTTTCGACACACTTTGGAAGACATTGATCAACACGCCACTGTCTTTCAGGGGTTTACTTAGAAACACTGATGTCAAATGCATTTTACATCATTTCTACAGAATTTGATTGCACTTTCTTTAAATCTAAAGTACAAATCTTAATTGTAAATATAGCTTTAAAAAAATGATAAAGAATTTAAGGGGAAAAAACTAGGAATTTAACCAGAAAGTTAAAAATGGAAATGCAGATTTGTGACATAAACTCGCCTGCTGCCAGGCCGAACAAGACGTGATGACACTGAGAAAAGTTGTGTAAAAATTATAATTATTTTACTAAAAAAATATTAAAAATTATATGTACATCGTTAAACTTCAAAAATTAATGAATAATTAAACTATACTTACAGCATCATAAAACATTTTTGTTTTAGTTGGAGATGTGTGCAAATCTTTGGACTCAGCACTGAGGAGCAGCGAGAAGGCCTTCAACGCCTATACCACTGAAGAAGTTCTATATATTATTTATCGTTTGCTTAAAAAATTTCCCTCTAGAAATGGTTAGTAATTTCTAATTCATGTCTTTGCTATTTAGCCAAGAAAAAAATGAAATTATTTTTATTTCTATCGAAATATATGCATGCACGACAAGGTATGGCTTTTTGTCTCAGTGTCATGAAGTAAATGTTGCAGAAAGAAAGTCGATTCCTGGAGAAATCATCGCTTTTTTAAAAATCTCTAAGAGATTTATAGACACAAGCATAAATTAAGTTTTTTTAATTCTCGAGGAACTTGAAAAACAAAGTYTTTCGAAGCTTTTTTGGATCAATGATCATGTTTGATCAAGCTTCACAAGTAATCTTTTTTAAGGCGCCAGACATTATTATCCAGTTTGTAATAATCCTATCAAACATCTTTTAACTTAACAAAGATTACTTTYGATTTATCTCCACAAAAATTATCCTGGAACAATGAAATTTGAGACTTTAAAATATTAATTTTTTTGTGCTTAAAATACATTTAACTTGGCTCTAAGTACATGCACCATGGCAACGAAATACCTCTTGATTTCTCTAAACGATTGAAAAATTTATGGAATTGTGTTTTATTTTAGACAATTTGACGTAAGTGGTCCGAGGCTAATGGTTTTTCATTAATGAGCTATTTTTTTATCATGATCAAGATCTGAGATAGCATTGAGTAGATTTAATGTGAGTGCAATACGATTAACCGATCGACACAAGAGAAATCTATCACCAGTTCCAGACTGTCTTGATCAACATGGTTTTGACAATATTTATGTTAATAACTTTTCGTGTTCGTGGTATTTATTTTGGTTTTAGAAAGAAAAGCATGAGAGCAAACAAACGAGGTGAATATACTCGTTGTCGTTTATTTTTTTTAGCAATACGTTTTTGGAAGTCGTGTGGTGGCTAGGCTAAAGATTTTTTTTATCAGCTGTCGTAGCTGCTGTGGTGTTTAATAATTCGAACAGGTTCATGAGGAAAGTAACTTTTGTTATGACTTAAAGTATCAAACCAAAAGAAAAAGCTGAATGAATAAATGGTTTAATTAAAGGGAAGAAATGAGAAAAGAAAGGAAAAAGAAAGAAATGACAAAAGAACGAATGAGTGAAGGAAATAAAGGAAAGAAACGAAGAAAGAAGTATAGGAAAGGAACAAAGAAATACGGAATGAGACCGGAAAAAAAAGCAAAACGACAAAATAGAAAAGTTTGGAGAGTAAAGAAATGAACGAAGGATTTAATATATTCTCGACTTTCACATCCCCATAATGCCTTGCGTTTTGGGGGGTAACCAATCAAAAAACCGTTCCAAATTGAAAGGTTTCTTAATTGAATTTATACTATACCTGCTTTTATCTGTACAATACTGATTATCAGTTTATTCCTAGTTATTTTTTCGTGTACAGATCATGAAGAGTTTTGGTCTTACAGAAAATGTATTGACTTACGAAAAAATGTTTAAAATTTACCTTAAACGTCTTCAAGCTTCTATCTTTTTCTGTTTTTTACTTCTTCATTTTATCTTTGGATACCAAACAAGGTATTTTCAACATTGTCTGATCGGCCTTCAGCAAAATAAGTGGGTTTTTACCCTCTGGTTACCCCCCAAAGACGCAAAGGATTATGGGGATGTGAAAGTCGAGAATAGAAAATGAAATAAAAGRAAAATGGAAGGAAGGAAGGAAGGAGGGAGTAAAGTAAAGGAAGGACAAAAGAAATGGAAAAGAAAGAATGGGATAAAATGTAGCAAATAGCAAGAAAGGAAATCCTGTATGAGCTTCTTGTGTAAAAAATGAACTATTACACTAAGCCTATACTGACCGGCAGCCAACCATTGATCCGTCTTATTCATAAGGCACATGAACAGAATCTGATGATATTAATATTAATATTTCCAGGAATTGTTTGCATGAAGATTGCGCATCGCTGCACATAGCATCAAAGAAGATCCCTAAACTTTTTAATCTCACCTAAATTAATAAATTAATAATAACAACTAATATAAACTATGGAATAACTCCTCGATTTTAGTAGTATATTGTTTTTTAAATAATGCTCTTTGATTTTACTAAAAAAAATAGTAAATTGAGCTTCCTTCGAGAAAGAAAAAAATTGCTAGACGGAAGTTYTAATATGCGAAGATGATACAAATAGGATACGGTAGCTTTAACGAACATCCATTAAACATTTTCTCTACAACTATTTTTATTTTRAACTAAAATTTGTTCAGTGGTTATTCAAATTATTCAACTACAAACTCAGTCTACTTCTCGTTCTGCAGATGAGCTCCAACAGTCTTTGTTTCTYGAATCCTTCCTCCCCTTTTCTCTTTTCTTTCAGGCAAACAGCATCCCCACTCTTGAAAACCCTAAAAACTTTACTATGTCATGTCTATCGCCAGCGATTTAAGCCTTCGCTTCTACTCAAACATTTACTGAAATTCTATAAAAATACCGAGTTGTATTTCTCATGAGATTCTATAAAAATACAGTTGTATTTCTCAGTTCCAAGCCTTGTTCTACAACACTGACAGTGACCGTTTCATCATCTCTCTCTTCTTCCTCAACATCGGTGGCGTTTGAGCTTTCTTCACAAGGTGTTCCTCCGTCGATGGCATTCGACTCAGCTTCATATGTCTCTGAGTTAGAGTTGCAGCTCTGAACATCCATGAAAAGGCTTGCTTTAATTCAATGGAGGTCTCTTTTGAGCTGCACATCACAGCATGGAACTCTAGGTGCTTCTCTTGATGCTTGGGCTTGAAAGTGAACAAGAAAGCAYTTTCCATCGAGCTATCTCGGCCACAACATAAAATATTATTGACGCAATAGAAATAATCTTTTCCCGTCTTGGGGCACTTTAGAGACAAGCCTCTCTCATTCACTGTTAAAACCATCTTTTTTAAGTCGTGTGGCTTCATCTTTAGTTCTCCTAAAATTTGAGCAAGTTTGATGTGAAAGTCTGATTCAGTGTCCTCTGATTCTTTCGCGTCGCAGCATCCAAGATACTTGACTACGAACCTCGGGTGCTCTGTAATCTTAGCTTCCTTATGATGCAAAGACAACATGGYTTCTTCTTCCCCCAATAAACTGTAGACAGGAAAAATATGTAGAGCTCAACTCAGTGTATATAACGTGAATAATTTTCAATGGAAAGTTCAGTGGTAAACAGCGGAACGGAGCTTGATG
>NW_022261538.1:350739-369758 GCF_009602425.1 Actinia tenebrosa
AATTAGATTTTTTTGAAATGAAATAATAAAGTATCATAAAATGCTCTACAGTCTGCCCAGAAAGTTCTTTTTTTCTTTTTTCTTTTTAAATTCCACAATTTACAAAAGAGTTAGAAAAAAATATGTTTTTAATCAAAATGCTGTTACTCAAAATATTTAAAAACCTTTATACTTAGACTGAAACATCAAAATTAATTATCAGAACAAGTTTTAATATATATTTATTAATTTGCAATTAAGACAATCCTGGTGATGACACATAGAACGAGTAACRTGGTTGGCCGCCTAGACGTCATGACTTCCAATTTTCCATCACATTAAAAAAAATATTGAAAAAAATTTCACAATAAATTTTACGGATTCCTTCATCCAAAACTAAAGCCTCTTTTCTAGAATCTATATTTCGTGTTAGTGACTTTTTCAATTAATAGTTTTAATTCATGTTAATTATATGTGCGAAATCAATCAATCAGGTCCATRCTCTTCATTATGGACCGGTAATTACCTATTGCCGTATGACTATCAATGATCAACATTGATGACGCCAACATCAAAATTAGTTGTTTATCTCTCGAGCTTTGTAATGTAACATTATTGATCATAATCCTGCCCAATGGGGGGGAGGGGGGGGGGCACAAGGGGCAAAGGAAAGGGGTCGGGAACGACTTGTTTTTGTTTGTGGAGAAAATGATAAATGCCTATCAAGATTTTGTTTGCATATAGATAGGGTAATCCTAGTGCATGCTATAGCCAGCAGGACAAAGTGTCGTACTTGATTTTGAAGTCTATTGCAAAAATAAATTAAAATATTGTCTCTCTGCCATAGGGTTCTATCTTGTGGACTAAAGATACCTCTGAGTAGAACTGAATACAAAATTATTTTTTGTTTCGTCGTCAGGCAACGAAGACATCGTCAATGGCAACATTAAGCTCATCCTCGGCTTAATATGGCGTCTTATCCTCCATTACCAGATCAGTTCTAGTGGCAGTACCTCAGGAAAGCAACTTCTTCTACTCTGGCTGCGTAACGCACTTCCAGACCTCACTATCAAAAACGTCACGACAGACTGGAATAATGGTATCTTGCTGTCCGCGCTCGTAAACTTCTGCCAGCCTGGTCTGATGCCGAACTACAAATCCTTAAACCCTGAGGATAAGTTAAGAAATGTCACACTCGCAATGAAAACAGCAGAAGAAAAACTTAGAATTCCTCAGATTCTGTCACCAGAGGCTTTCGTCAGTCCATACGTTGATGAGCTTAGTATGATGACGTACCTTTCATTTTTCACCCAACCAGGGTCCCCTGGGGAGAGACGTACTCTTGAGATTATCAACGAAGCTGCGCCCAAGGTACATGCTAAGAATTTCAACACAGATTGGAACAGCGGCCAGGCCCTGGGGACTTTCCTGGAATCTCAATGTCCAGGAATTATTCCAGATTATGATCGTTTTGATAGCATGACGGCTGTTCAACGAGGTATGGTATTAACAGACTATGGTTTCCTTATCGAAGCAATCTGATTAGTCTGCTGCTTTTTTCTGCTTCGTGATTGGTTAAAAATGAAAGCTAGTTAATAGAGAGGTTCCGCTATTTTACGATACAAGATACATAAAAAGCGCGCGCGTGCTGTGCAAAGGCATAAGGCACGCGGGGTTTAAAGTGGTAGGAGAAGAACGATAAGTAGGGGGTCTCGGTTGGTCTGCTAATCCCAAAGCGTTTTCTAGAAGCACACAACAAAGAAAGCAACGTTCTAGTATTTCTTTTATAAAACACAAGTTATAATAGTCGTTCTTTTGGGCACGCATAGCGAAAACAAGAGAGTGTGCGCATGCAGTGCTGTGTATTCTCATAAATTAAAGCACGCGGCCCAACCAATCAGAAAACCAGACTTCCTATAATGCATGCGCAATGTGCGGGGACGAATGAGTTGATGGTGTTATTATCATCGACAGCTGACAAGGGCCTCAAAGCAGCCGAAGAAAAACTAGGAGTCAAAAAGGTCTTGACAGGAAAAGAAATGACAAGCCCTAACGTAGACGAGCTGAGTGTGATGGCCTACATGTTGCAGTTCCGTAACTGCGAACGAATGACGAGCCACGCCCGAGCATTCACGGCCGAAGGGCCTGGACTAAGACGAGCCATCAGAGGCAGAATATCCGAGTTTCAAGTGTTTGGACGAAGAGAATTGGGACTGGATAATGTAAAAGTCGAGGCGACAGGACCAGATGGTAAAGACGTGCCAGTGACTGTGCGCCAAACTCTTGGTGAGTTGTCAGTGTATTTTATAAGGCAAAAGGTTTCTGATTATCTTTTGAGCTTCTGAAAGGCGAATAGACTGATTTAGCTCGGGTGTAATGTTGTCCCATTTCAGACCACATGCCACTCTTTTGAGAATAAGATTCTTTGTTTGATTTGTATTTGTATTCATATGACTTCTCGGGCGCRACCGTTAAACAAAGAAATAGTACTCTAGGGAACTACAGGTTGTAATGGGAAAACAATATGTCCAAGCTGGAAGGATCTGTTGGCTTGAATCCATTGGACAAAAAATCAAAAGAACTGCGATATTCCGCAAGCGTTTAGCTCCTTTCCAGTCCTGCCCTGGACTTTTGGGAAGATTAGTGATATAGTTTTTTTAACATGACTTTTAGATGGACTTAAGTGTCACTACATAGCCCACGACACTGGAGCCCATCAAGTGGCCATTACCCACGTTGGAAAACACATTCCTTCAAGTCCATACCGCGTTGAAACTGTGGAAGACGTCAGTGAAACAATGGTATCAGGACAAGGACTTAAAAACGCCATCGTGATGAAACCTGCAGAGTTTATAATCAGGATGTCAAGTCCAACGTCAGACCTAGTGACAGCAGTGGCTGAAGCACCCAATGGGTTAGTACACTACTACTGCACATGCTCGCCTAGACTTGGGCCTCAGAGCCAGCCTGCGTTGTTTTTGGCCAGCTCCGTAATTCAGTATTATGCAACCAGAAAATACGGTATYGATCGAGTGCGCATTTTTTGAATAATTGTCGTGTTACTCAAAGTCTATCTTCCTTTCTCCTTCCCTTACTYCCTCTCTCCCTCTCTTTCATTCCTTCTAAATTATTTTCACTTTTAGCGTATAAGAGTTAGGTCTGGTAAGGGACATCGTGTCCTCTTGCGTTAAGCCCAAATGGTAAAATCAGTTTTTTTTACTGTGCGAGAATTAAGACGAGAATCCAGATATTTCTAGTTTTCAATCATTCCCAAGAGAATTAAATAACAAAAGATACGGTGGATATGGGATGATATAATGAAAGAGATTAATGACAAATCTGTTGTTAAATCCATCCAACATTGCGCCTGTGAAAAAAAAAAACATTGATTGTGACGTAAACATTTCCGTTTCCGAACTTATTTCAGACAAACCGTGCCAATCGAGGTAATAAAGCAGTACGATGGAAGCTACCGGGCAAGGTTCATTGCCAGAGATGTTGGTGAACACAAGATATCCGTCATGGTTGGATCTACTACTCTTCCGGGTTGTCCGTTTGTTTCCAAAGTTGGTGATCCTACTAAAGTTCTCTTGACTCCTCAAGGTAAAGTCGCATTTATCACTCAAGACTTCTTTACACCCCAAGACGTGCCCTAAGACTCTTGGCGYCTGCTGGACTGAGTTTTTGTTATTCGAGCGCAGCGCGCAAGCGACAGAGTAGCGARAGGTAAAGTTAGTTGCGCTCCAGAAAAACATTGTGTGAGGTGGAGTTTGCAAAAGTTTGATAAACCCCTAGTGGCAATTACCAATCCTTGTCTCAAAACAAATACATGAGAAATGAAGTAGGGATTAAGTGCAAAGGGTCTATGCCCTCAGTTCTTAGGCCCAATACTAACTCTGAAATGAAAGAATGGCCAAGGTTTGGGCAGTTACTGGTCACGCGAGGACCTAGCCTTGGTGTTTAAACATATTGTTATCTTCACAGACGGAGGTACCGCACCTCAGATGGGCAAGCCAGTAACGTTCGAGGTTGACACAACCCAAGCAGGACTCGGTGAACTTGCCATCAAATGTAAAGGACCTAAGGGTGGCATACCCGTGGATGTACGGGCTACAACCCGCGGAAAATACCTGGTATCGTATACTCCGACCATAGCCGGAGAGTACCTCACACAGTGTACGTTTAATGGTGAAGAAGTCCCATCCAGCCCTAAATCAACTGCGATCGGAGATCCCAATCAGATTGTCGCTCACGGTGAAGGTCTCTATCAAGTTGCTACGGAATCCCAAGGAGAATTCTACATCTCGTTCCGCGGTGCCGCAAAAGAAGGACTGGAGGTGTACGGAGAAGGACCACGYGGACGTTTCCCCGTAGACTTGGTGGAAAACCCGCACGAGAGGGACTCGTACAGCGTGCGATACACTCCTCAGGGCATCGGGCAGCACAAAATCTACGTTCTTTACCAAGGACAAGCCGTGCGCGGCAGTCCATTTTTAGTCAAGGTTGCTGACCCTTCAAAGGTTAAATTGACGCGCAGTCACACGCAGAGTAAAGGTTTTGTGGTCCTTCGCGAGGTGGATATCCCCGTTGAGGTACCAAGAGAGGCAGGTGAAGGGCAGCTTGAAGCAGCAGTCAGGGGTCCTGACCTTGAGATGATTCCATCCTCAGTGACGCAAGAAAGTGATGGATATCATCATATTCGTTTTATGCCACGCAGGGCTGGTCATCATAAGGTGATGGTGAAGTATGGTAGTAAGGAGGTGCCTGATAGCCCTTATGAAATCCGCGTTGGTGATCCATCAAGTATCAAAGTTAAGGAATCTATTCAAACAAGAACTGGATTCAAGACCATGAGTGAGGTGAGACACCGAACCTAAAACTCTGTATACCATTTCCTTGCTAGACTAGATCTCGTATGGGTGGAGAAAAATAATGCATACAGCACGGTCACGATACGGCCAATGATGGCGTCTGTTGGACCAATCGCTGCGCGCGAGATAAATAATTATCCAATTGGAGATAAGCACTTAGAAGATACAGAGAAGACAGGCGTAATTGCCCCAAGTAGTTTGCTACTGATGCCGCAACTTCCTGCAAACACAGGGACCTCACAATTGAGACATCCGAAATAAAACTCAATACTTTATTATTTATTATTTTATATCTGAGTTTCTATCCACACTTCTAGCTCGGGTTCCAAAATTTTCTTCCTTGTGTTTAATATCACGTCTCAATCATTATAAATGATTGCGTTACAGATTGACATTCCAATCGATGTCCCAGACGATGTGGGGGAGATAACTCATTCAGTCAAAGGCCCAAACCTTGAGCACGTTCAGTCTACGATAAACAAAGAGAGAGATGGGCTTCATCATATACGCTTCACTCCGATCCGGTCCGGTCGCTATACCGTAGACGTGCTATGTGCAGGACATCACATTGAAAACAGTCCTATGGTCATGAATGTCCAAGAACCAACTCCTATCAATGTCAAACTTAAAGAATTCGAGAATCAGGTCAGTTCAGTCATTTTGAAAACACCGAAATATCTCCCTATTATGATRGGAAAATCATAATTTGAGGTATAAATACATTAGATACAAAGCATAATATCAAAATAATCTCTGTATATATAATTACCCAGTATTGTACGAAGTAAATCTACCGTTCTTATCAAAAGCTGAAGCGTTACAATTGAAGGAACATATCTAGATATGATATTTCGTTTATCAGTCAAGCACCGTTGTTAATTGTTAAGTAAATAGTAATAAGCAGACCAATTATTTGCACATCCTTGGCATTTATGACTATAAAGAACTATTGAATTTGAGAAGGTATTGGCGTGAATTAAAAACGATTGGTAAAATATGTCCGGAGCTAATTCAAGAAAACTCAATTTTATGTTATACTGTACTTGCGTGATCCAAATAAATCGAAGAATATTAGCAGTATAATGAGTAGACGTAGTGGTACGAACGCCAACATAGGTTTATATTTTCTTAGCTAATTCTTAAAGCTCAATAAGCTCAGAGAATGTACTTCTGTTATTTTCGATTAAATGAGTTTAATTTCTAGTATGTTGAAAGTTCAATCAAAGATTTTCCGTCTACAAGTCTGTTAGTTTTTCAATGTTAGGCATCAATTAACTTAATTATTATGGATACCCTAGTCGAAACAACCTCTGTTCAATCTAAGTCAGGCACGGCTAACTCACAGATCGAACTGGAAGTTAGTCTGTTAGGTTGTGCAGAGGGAGGAAAACATGAGAAAACCTAACGGACCTAACGAGCTCTTCTCACATGAGCCTGAGGCCTCAGAGGTGAAAGGCGTCTAAACTATCCCTATACATGTACCACCCTTAATTGATTCCCATTAGACCAAACTTAGAACTCAACGTTTTATCTATAAATGTGTATTTTGTTCCAGGAAAGGATTAGGTACCACGTCCGCCAACCCCTGGACGTTCCCATGGAGATCCCAGCAGAGGTTAAAGAGGTGTCAGCCGAGGTGACGGGTCCACAACAAGAGCACGTGCTGTCCACATTCTCCAGGGAATCCGATGGCTATCATCACTTGAGGTTCATACCCTACAATAAGGGGACGTACAACGTGAATATAAAGTGCAAAGGAAAGCTTGTCGATGGGAGTCCATTCAAGTACGTTATTTATTACCTGACCTACCTCACCCCCTAAGTAAAATGTCAAACGCTATTTTTTTTACGCGACTTGAAGTTGTGAAAGGCCCATTGGCCCTTTTCTTCAGTCGTTTCATACAAGGCTCGTAATTTACCTATTACGTATGTTCTTATATGATTTCCGAGCCTATCCCACACGGCTTACCGCCTCATCTCTCATGTCAAATGCTAGAGTTGTTTAGTCTGTGTACGGATCCACAACCCCCTCCCCTCCCCTCCCCTCCCCTCCCTTCATTCTACTTTTTCCATTCCTTACTAAGGGGAGTGGTAATAGGAAACGTCTTCAACACACAGACTATATCAGTAAGGAGATAAAGGTATCAAGAGGCCGGGAGGGGGCGCAGTTCTAAAAGAGATGAAACCCCTTAAAGGAAGGATACACGGGTTTAATGGCACAGTGGAATACGTTTCATATTTCATTATGGTGTCATACCTACCAATTCCTAATAAGGCATTCTTCTATTATCAGGATAAACGTCGAAGACCCAAGCAGCACTCTCGTGCGTCTCAGACACTCCGAGGTTGAGGAAACCCAGTACGTGGTTCGCCGTGAACTGGACATTGCCATGGATATCCCAGAAGATCACTGGGAGGTGACGTCTGTGGTGAACGGTCCAGATGATGAGATCATGCCATCGAGTGTTGTCAAGAGTGAAGATGGATATTATCATGTCAAGTTTGTCCCCTATAGACCTGGCACTTACAAGGTATAGAGCATGCTCATGTTACGTCACAACCACCATCTTGGTTGACGATAACAAAGCATTCCTCTTTAGCTTCTCTTGTTAGATCAACCAACATGGCGGCTGTTTAGGGATTATAAATCACATGGTTGCACTCGTTGCACACACTGTACGATAATATTTCATCTTAACTTGTTGTAGACCACTTGCAGCTTGTTGGAATGCACCTCAATTTGGAGGACAATAACAATAGGTTTCCAATTCTCGGGAGATTGAAATTTCTTTTGTTTTGCCCTCCAAATTGAGCTGCTTTGACGTCACATGCATTGCGCCTATTTCCCTTGGACACGGTTTGGTGTTTGCTATAGCTTTGGTCAATTTAGCCGAGCGACCCTCACACCCCTCTCACGGGGATATTAGACCTAGCCACTGATCCTCGTTCTGCCATATCAACCAAATCAAACTCCTACACCAAACAGTGATTAAGCAAATTACAATGACTGCTAGCAACCTACTTGTTGTAGGACTCTCCTTCGCACCCCCTTACAAATCCCATAGCGCATGATTCAGTATCAGGACTCTCCATGATTTTTTAAACACACTGGCAATGATACGGTCACGGTACATGTACATCGGAAAAAAGACATTTGTTCAACCAATCACAGTGCGCATTATTCCTTTCCATCCAATCAGTATACTCAAAACTCCATTCGAATTCAGGTACACGTCCGTTGTGACGGAGAAGCCGTTGAAAACAGCCCATTCCTGATTAAAGTCGGCGAGCCTGAACCAGTCCAGGTGGCGCACGTACGAAACGAGGAGCTTTACTCTGAACGGTTCACAAGAAACGAGGTTGATTTGACGGTGGAGAGCTCCAAGGAGATGGACGAACGACTGTTTAAAGCCAATGTTCTTGCCCCCAATGGTCGAGATGTGCCTTGTAATATGGTACGGGATGTTAATGGACGCCATCATGTCAAGTTTATGCCACAGCGCCCCGGTCAATACAGGGTATGCTTCGTCTGTACGTTACGTTATCACGGCCATATTGGTGGTATTTAACTAACATTCTTTATAGAGCTGTTAAGTTGTAGCGTATTTCCGGGTCCAACTGCTCAAAAAAAAAAAAAAAAAAAAGAAAAAAAGATAANGGAAAGGAAAGGAAAGGAAATAAAAAGGAATGGAAAGGAAAGGAAAGGAAAAAAATGAAATATACGATAAGAAAGGGAAGAGAAGAAAAGGATAGGAAATAAAATGAAATGAAATGAAGGGAAGGGGATGAGATAGGATGGGGTGAGGGAGGAACAAAATGAAAAGTAGGAAAGAATTTTAAAGAAACAAAACGAAATAAAATAAAGAAGGAAAGATAAAAAATGTGAAAAAAAAAACAAAAAACAAATGACGTATTATAGTTTTTGCCCCCCCCCCCCCCCCCCCAAAACAAATGCTTGTTAAACGTATCGAGATTTTGAGATGCGTGTATAAAATGTGTATATTCATTTATTTATTTTATAGAGCTGTTAAGTTGAAAAAAATTTGGGGGTCCAACTGAAGAAAAAAAAAAAAAAAAAAAAGAAAAAAAGATAAATAAATAAATAAAAAAGAAAAGAAAAATTTTCTCAATGATTTAACATTCACCTGAAACAATTAAAATTTTGAACAACAAATCTTGACATGAAGAAAAAGTAAGAAAAATCTTTATAGGACTGATTTTCGTGTGGACCTGGAAGTCGTTTTCCAATACGATTGACGTCACATTTAAAAGCTCTATTAGTTAACACCTTTAATATGGCCGCCACGACTTTGTCAAGGGAGTCACTTTGCAATTAAAAATGAAATTATAAGAATTTTTTACCTCTTTCTTTAGATAATTTTTCCTTCACTTGATAATTTCTTGTACTTACGAGTCTGTCTAAGATTGTGTCATATTTCTCTCCTCCAGGTATTTGTTCGATACAACAACGAGCTGGTCCAGGGTGCGCCTTTTGTTGTGAACGTTGTGGATGACAAGCGTATTGATCTTGAGATTAACGAAGAGACCCAGCGATATGAAGCCTACCAAGAAGTAGACCTGAAGCTAAATGCTCCTGTCAATTCTCGCATGGAGCAGTTTGATGCAAGTGTTTATGATGCGTATGAAGAAGAGGTGCCTTGTGTTATTGCTAGAGGACGTGACAGTAGTCAGTATTTTGTAAGGTAAGGAGAATGGCAATGAATGGGAATGAATCAACGAGAAAGGGTTTTGCACATGTGAAAAATAAATGGGTGGATGGATAAATGAAGGAAGGAAGGAAGGAAGGAAGGAAGAAAGGATGGAAGGATGGAAGGAAGGAAGGAAGGATGGAAGGAAGGAAGGAAGGATGGAAGGAAGGAAGGAAGGAAGGAAGAAAGAAAGAAAGGAAGGAATGGATAGATGGTGAGATGGTGATACGAGATGGATATCGATAGGGTGGATAGGTTGGATGGATGGAAAAAAGGGCTCTGACCTGTGAAAAAACGACGAGGAACCGGGATAAAATTAGTGAAAAAAAACATGTTAATATGTCAATAAACAGAAAAGATTAAATAAAAGGAATAAATAAATGAGAGAATTGGAAAAGATTAACGAAATTAAACTAATAATTGTAAAAAGAACTGTAAAAGTAAACGCCAATAAAGTAAATCCATCGATCCATTCATACTGAAAAACTGGGTAAGTGATGTGTTGTCATTTTCACCATCGTAGGTTTGTACCCAAGACTGCCGGCGCACACAAGATGCACTTGAACTACGATGGGCAAGCAACTGAGGGATCACCTTACATCATTAATATACTCGAAGGCAGGATGACGGCTGAACAGGAAGCACAGAGAGTTGTTGCTTCAGGATCAGGAATAAAGAAAGGTTGGTTGATGATGATTTAGGTAATATACATCTAGAATATGATGATGATGATGTTTGGATGTTATGCAGATGATGGGGATGAAGATGTTGATGATGATGATGATGATAATAATAACCATGATAATCATGAGATATTCATGATGATATTGATGATGATGATCATATAAAGATGATGGGGAATAAGATGATGATTATGGTGTTGTTGATGATGATGGTGATGGTCATGATGGTGATGGTCATAATCATTATTGGATATTATTAAAATGATGGAAATGAAGATGATTGATGGTGATGATGATGATGGTGATGGTAGTGGTGATAATACTGATGATGGTTGTAGGGATCATGATGATTATGATGATGATTGTAATAAATAATAGGGTGATGATGAATATTAAAATGATGATAATAACGCTTTTTCCAATATCATAATTCTAAGTTTGTCTCCTATTTTTCTCACCCAGGTTTGGTGAATGAACGATCCCAGTTCACAGTTGACTCGAGTGAAGTCAACGGTGAAGGTGAACTAACAGGCAAGATGGTCAGCATAAACGGGTCCACAGACGTGGAGGTCCAAAAACGCAGCAATTACATGTACAACTGCTCATATATGGCACAAAGTGCTGGTGCATACAAAATGCATATGTACTGGAATGGCTATGACATTAAGAACAGGTACTGGTACATGCAAATAGCTTGTAGGGGCTAGAGAGCAAGATTTCCCAGCTGGGGGTGACTGGAGTGGATTCTGTCGCTATTATAAGGACAAAACACACATATATATATTATAACCAGTTGAGAAGGAAGCCGTAGATGGCCCTTAGGACTCCCTTTCAACATCCATGTTTTACGGTCTTTTTTTTTCAAGCCTCGACTGAACCGACTCTCAAAAACTATCTTGATAATTATATTTAGAGATGGCCACTTAAATTATGCTCCAGTGTCGCTACGTATATTCTCACCTGCAACTGTTCCTGATTCTTCCACAGCCCCTTCAAAGTCGATGTCCACGACTCACTATCAACATCTAAAAGCCATTGTAAAGTCCAGGGCGAAGCTCTGAGTGAGCATGGAGCATACGTCAACCAATGGATGAAATTCTGGGTCGACACCAACGGTCAAGGTGAAGGTCCACTGTACGTGCGCTGCTGCGGACCGACTAAAGACTGCGATGTTAAGATCTATGACAACCAAGATGGTACTTATGACCTACAGATCTACCCCACTGAGGTCGGCACGCATGAGCTTCACGTGTCTTGGGGCAGGAGAGTAGTTTATGGCAGCCCGTTCCTGATTCGCGTCGGTCAGGAACCAGATCCCAGCCAGGTCTATGCTTATGGGCCTGGTCTAGAAAATGGCATTTTGGAGTCATTCCAAGGGAACTTCCTCGTGGAGACCAAAGGCGCAGGACCCGGGACGCTCAAGATTCGTATCCATGGACCCAAAGGTGCCTTCAAAGTCGAAATGTACCGAGATCACACCAAAGAACGACGCATTGGCGTGCGGTATAATCCTAATGAACCTGGAAGGTATACAGTCAATGTCAAGTGGGCAGACCAACATATCCCTGGAAGTCCATACGAGGTGCACGTGGTAGAGACAGAACAGGAATATGAGGCTTTGAGTGAATTAAATGACAACGTAGTGGTGCATCGACCTAATGATCAATCAGATAGTTATTAGTTACTTCATAAATACTTTTTAAGTAGTTGTTAAATAACATGCTCATGCCTCGCAGTATTCGCTAGAAGAGACTAGTTTCTGTGTTGACTTAATTGTCATAATTGGTATTTTGGTATATACAACTCTGTCTGCTGAATGCTTTCTCTCAACTAAGAAATTTTTCTCTCAAAAGATTTAAAGTAAGGACAAATTTGACACGTGACTTGAAGTTAATTGAATTGATACATGCAAGCAGTCATTATTCAATAGAGACCTTTAAATATTATAAAAATGCAATTGGACCACAGGAATGATACATTCCTCGAGTTTAACGAATCAGAAATGCTGATAAAAAGTTTTCATAGATTAACCAATACAAAAGGATGTACCATTCGTTAGCAATTATGACGTCATTTATCGTGAAAAACGGTAGAATTATCAGCTTTGATTATATCCTCGAAAAGAGGTCGGAACCTGGATATTCAGTTTYTCAACACGTCGACATTCCAGGTTTCTGGCCTTGATTTAGGTTTTTAGGTGAGATTGCATGAATAACGTCCCAGTAATTTCATGTTTGTGAGTTAATTCGAGCCACTAATTTTAATGAATTTTGAATGATGTTGCTGGTACGATCATTCATTTTTAACGTTGATTCATCCATAATGTATTGTCAAGGCATTGATAAATATTCAAGGCCAATGGGTATGTGAATAAGAGGGGCTGATCCCCTTTGGGCCACACCCATTTACCCCTTGGACCATAGCTATCGACTTTGTAGGGCCTCTCTTTACTCACTCAATACATTATATGCAACTGAAGGTAACATTTGCTTTTATATAAAAACTATTGCAGTATTTCAATTAGTATTAAAGAATAATATGTTACTCTTTCGATATATTTTTCCCAAAAAAATAAAAGTGYATATATACACACTTAAATTCTCCAACAAAACTGGGGAGTTTAATTTTTCTTTTGAAAAATCTAAAAATGCAGTTCCTATAATTATTCTCATTTATATTTACAGGATTAATACATTCTTCTAGTGGAGTACATATTAATAATTTCGTTATTCCATAATAAGTACAAGGATATTTATAAGTGCTAAGACAGATATTTTAAAAGTTGTTAAATTTTAAAAAGTAGAAAATAGAATGGCCAGTATTTAACCAAAATATTTGGAAACGGTCGTACGCGTAATTATGTGTATTTTTGTGGAAATAAAGTATAAGTGACAAAAGTATCGCATTTTTAGTGTTATAATTTAAAGATTAAATCAAGAATAAAGGCGAACATTTTGAAGTCAGGGATAGCAGGAGTTGTAGCCCGAGTGAACGATTTCATTACTCGGGCTACCTGTCTAGCCTCTATATTTTAAAAAGAGTAAGCTCCGAAGCTCAGTCTGCTTCTTTTCAGAGGGTAAAAAACAAGCAAACATCTATTTTTCATTTCATATCTTCTTTTCATTTTTTAACTTTCCTTCGTTGTTCTTCTCAATGAACAAAAATTATTATTTTCAGAAGCGTCTATCCTGACCGATAGAAAGGTTAACAAAACCTGACTCTTGAAATGGAATAAAAATTTAACGAATAAACTTTGAAATATACGGTTTGATCGATTTTTACAATGATGTTAATATTTTAACTTGATTTTGCCAAGATGGTCGCTACTAGAAGGTGGTCGCCTATAAAGAAACGGGCGCTCGCTGTTGGAAGTTTATAGAACAATGCAGAGACTGGGTTCTAGATAGTGGTAGTAACGCCTGTCACAAATTAACTGCTTCTCTCATTCTCGGCTTCTTTGTCATCAAAACTTCACCTGAAAATGTATTAATATTCCTACAAGAAAATATTCTATACTCAAATATTACCAGCATTTTGATAGAAAATTTGCTATTTAATAGTTTTGGCTAGTTTTTCTTATTTTTTAAATATCAATGGAGGTAAAATCTAGCAAGATTTGGCACGTGTTGCTAATGTTGGTGTTCAAGATGGCTTCTCTTGTGGACGCTCAAGACGTGGTAGGATGTGGAGGGTTTATTCAGTCTGATGTGGAAATAAATTACTCTCTTATTGAGGTATGACTTTAGTGCTATGTTTTCTATTAATTGCAGTGTCTTAATCAGCTGTTTGTTTAAGAACGCCGTCATARATCAGAGAGCAAGTTGAAGTCTGTAGAAATTTCACACTCGTTATCTTTTTATATCTTTTTATAGGGAAGAATTTTATGGAATATTTTATATTTCTGCTATTTAGACGTCATGCTATTTCGAATTTTCTATACCTACTTGTCTGATTTCTATATCAACTCAATTTTCTCATTTGGATATTACCACACCAGAGTATGTTTGGTTGCCTCCGTAGGCTACTCAACCATGACTTACTCAACAGTTGAGAAATTATGCTCATTATAAATTGAATAAATGCTGTTGAATTTTCAGGTCAAACTATACTCAAAGCAAGGAATTATGAAGTACAAAACAGAATGTGCTCCAAATAATGGATATTTTCTAATTCCCCTTTATGACAAGGTAAACATAGGATGTTGATTGTATGACCTACATGTAACTTTATTGAAACTTTATTCAAATTCAAATATATGAAAATACATGACTGATATTAGAAAAGGTGGACCTTGAGGTTAACCCTATATACAAGTACCCTTGTCGTGTGGGTGGATGCATGTAAGTCATGTATCATGAGAATATGTAAAAGTATTATTTTTCGTTATTAAATTGCATACATAATAATACAATCAGAAAAGCCAAATAGGTCAGCCATTTTTATTTCTTTTACAGGGCTTTTCCTCGACTTTCCTCTCCTCCTAATAATAATTAAAAGTTCAGTATTAATTAATTTAATACATTTTATACATTATTACAGGGTACATTTATCTTGAAGATTGAGCCACCATCAGGATGGAGCTTTGGTAAGATAAAGAAAATATTTAGATATTCATGTAGTCTTCCTCACTCCCTGACACCCAACAAGCTTAATCCCAGATTGGTCTGTTAGTTAACTGTGCCCTGTTCTAGATACGCCCAGAGGTTGTTTCAGGGTTCAATCTGTGAGTTGCCATGCTCTGACTTAAATCAGCCCAGAGTTTGTTTCAGGGTTAGATCCAGTTAGCTGTGTCCTGACTTAGATCAGCTCGGAGGTTGTTTAAGGGTTCAATCTGTGAGTTAGCCATGTCCTGACTTTTATCAGCCCAGAATTTTTTTTCAGGATCCAATCTATGAGTTAGCTGTGTCCTGACTTACATGTGGATCATCCCAGAGGTTGTTTCACTCATATTGATAAGATTTAAATTTTGTTTTCTTATATCTTGGATGTATGTTTATATAGATGTCTGTGTGTTTCAGAGCCCAGTAGTGTAGAACTGAACATTGATGGTACCACAGACAAGTGCAGTAAAGGACAAGATATCAATTTTGTATTTACTGGTTTTTCTCTGAATGGAAAGGTATGTCATACAGAACTACAGTCTACATAGTTAACTAGCCAAACAAATTCATGTAACCTCAATAATCCATATAAGAGATAAAGAGCATGTTCACGTTTGGTTCCTGAGCACAGTCCTTGAGAGTACAGATTTTGTTGGGCACTAATATGAATGCAGCTAATTTTTAAGTACCCATGCCAAAATTCAGGGATGGGTGCTGAAAATTTGTGAAATGTTTGTGAAATGTCTAATAAAGTATGTATGTGTGTACAAGGTTGTATTTAGACACCAAGTGTTGTAGCACTATAAGTGACACGCTTAAAGATATTAGGCCTAAGATCATTTTAGTTATAAAAGTTCAGTGTCTAAGTCCAAATGAAGCTACCTTTTTAATCTATAACTTTTTTTGTTTCTAATATCCATAGGTATTAAGTAAAGGCCGCAAGGAAGGGCCATCTGGAGTGGAAATTACATTAAGCAATAAAGGTTTGTAGTCAAGCAAAGATTTTTTKTGTGTGTGAAACAATGAAGTGAACATTGATGACTCAAAAATTTGATGATTTTAGGTGATGAGAGGAAAACAACCACAGCAGAAGGAGGAATGTAAGTATACACAGTAAACAACGATATTGTTGCTAATGATAATCTGAAATTCATATCCTTGTTTTCTTGTATCCTTTAACATTATCCCTATATTCTCTTCCTCCAATTGCTTCTCACTGCTCCAGTCATGAATCCTCTTTCATTCAAATTTGTCCCTATTCTTTTTACAGTGTGAATTGAAAAAGCGTGGGCACCTAGAAATATTTCAAGAATATTTAATAGCCAATCAGAAGCRTTATTGTTATCTTTCCTTTTATCTTGTGGTTAGAAAGTCAAGTCTGATTGGTCAAAGAAGAATTTTTAAATTTGCACTGTAACCAGCTATTTGTACACCGGTCTTTACTTTCATCTGTATCCTAATCCCATTGTAATCCCAATTCTATCCCATTTTTTGTCCCTTATTCTTGTTCTCCTCATGATAATCATTACAAACTTGTTTGTTTTTGATATGTTTTCAGATTTATCTTTACTCGAGTCATGCCAGGAACATATCAAGTAAAAGCATCCCACAGCACTTGGAAATTTGATAAAGTAAGATTGCTAGTGGGATACCTGTGTTCATTATAAAATCTCAGTCTAATGAACTGATTACGAAAAAGCAGGGGGGGGGGGGGTAGAGTGAGGTTAGGTGGCAATTTAGTTATAATACAATAGACCCCTTGCATTGGATTCCTAGAGGAATTGTTCTGGGGGACAAAGCAATAGGCTGTCTTTTCTTATGCAAAAAAAAATCCATTGTTTTGTCCCCCAGAACAATTCCTCTAGGGACTCAGTGCAAAGGGTCTATACTCTACTTTTTCTTTTTTGAATTTTGGAACTTTTTGCACATATGCCTGATATTGGGGTACCTGTGGCACAGAAAGCCCAACACCTAATCATGAAGTAGATGATTATTTACTAAACATCAAACTATTAACTTTTCATTAATTTCCCTATCTTTTCATATATATCAGGATGAATCATCAGTGACTGTCAAAGACAGTACGACAGAAATGTCAGACAACCWGATAGTGTCTGGATATGATGTCAARGTAGGTTTAATGCGACAATAATGGGTTACATGTATGAAATATATGAAATATAATGCTTATGCTATCATTGTTTTCTTTAAGGGTCATGTGTTGAATGAAGGCCAACCAATCAAAGGAGTACAATTCCTACTGTTTTCTACAACTGATGCTATAAATGTATGTATGTATGGTATAAAACATCATGTTAGATGTCAGATAACTTATTCTGTTTAGTTAATACCTCTTATCCTTCTTGAAAAATAAATTCATCATCATCATTATCATATACTGTATTATAATTGGTTGAAATAATGAGGTGAAGATTTCAAGAAATTACTAGCCTTGAATTTTGAAAGTTTTTGGATGAAGTTAGACTGGTAAAGATGCTTTTATTTCATTCCTCTTTTCTTTGCTTCTTTCCCTCCTCCTTTCTTTCCCTCCTTCCCTACCTATCTCCATTCACTCCTCACTCCTTCCCAACACTATCCTTCTTTCTCTCATTCTTCCATTGCTCAGTTTCTACTTTCCTTCCTCCTTTCATCTGTTCATTCCTCCCTGCTTTCCTTTTTTCATCCTCACTTCTGACCCTCCCATTCTTCCATATTTCCCWTTTATGATAATAATAATAATACCTAATGGTACAATTATCACTTACATGTGTGCCCTGTCTAAATGATTTATTTAAGGCCATGACTGGTTGCACCCCCATCCTGCCCAGCACTCTTGATAAAGTTCAGTCCAAGATAGACAAAGGTTCTCCATTGTGTATGGTCGATTCAAGAGAAGATGGTTCCTTTGTGTTTCCAAGTGTACCAAGTGGAGACTACATTTTGGTAGGTTTATCATTGTTTTCTTCTTGTGTAGGAATCAAGGTTGTATAGCATTAGTGCGGTATCTGGTGAACTAACGTGATAGACTTTTTAGTATGAATCATTGTTACCTAACATTTTTCCCCTCACATTTCTAGGTTCCATTCTACCAGGGAGAACATATTACATTTGATGTCGTACCAACAAAACTAACCTTTAGTGTAAACTACAAGAGTGTAGTTTTGAAGGTAAGTCACAACGAAATTAAATATCATTGTGTGCATGCCAATAGCCATAACTGCCATTGTCTTGCCCTGCTAGCAGAGTCTTTTTCAATCTGCCCTTTGCTCATCCTTAGGGGGGGGGGGGGGAAATCACCTTTGCTCACAGGGTATCATTAAAGAGCATGTACATATGTAAGAAAGAATAAAATATTGTTAGTAATTTGATAAATAAATGATGACTTTGCTAAAATTCTTGCTGGATAGGTGAATGTAATGTTTATAAACAATGCCATTGGGATAATRATGTGCCAAATTTTGACAATGGGTTTTGTCACTTTGCTTGGAGTGTCTAATAGATTTCTGGTTAGCAATGTAAATAGCAATCAACCAAGACAATTTTCATCATTGTATGCCCACCTATTATGATGAACAGCAACTGTTAGCAGACTGTTTGTATGCTGAAAGTTTTTGTCATTTTTCTTCCAGACTCCATTTCAAGTGCATGGTTTTTCTGTTGTTGGTAAAGTGCTGTCAGTTGGAGGGGAAGGAATCGAAGATGTTGTTATTACAGTGAATGATGCTAAGAAGTCCAAGACTAGTAAGGAAGGGATGTACATCCTGGAAAATATATCTACTGGAACATACAAGATACAGGTACCAGATAAGTATTAATATTTTAATTAGAATACCTCTTGGGTCTTAGGGTTTGATTCCTGGACTCAGCATCACTTATGACATACGGCATGTCTCTGAAAAATCCAAAATGCTTAATTCCTGTCTGTTTTTACTTAGCCTTGTGGTTATTGCAGACAACCTGTACCTTCTTTTCATTTATCTGCCTTGGTATATATACTATAAATAACTGTGTTTTTTAAATACTATTTAGATTTATTTATAAATTATCTATATTGCTGTAAATCCTATAAGAGAGTGGTACAAAAAAAAAGTTGTTCCAATTTATTATGAGTTAGCTATACCCTCACGTAGATCAGCCTAGCTAAAGGTGTCTCAGGGTTTGATCTGTGAGTTAGCT
>NW_022261538.1:377325-389479 GCF_009602425.1 Actinia tenebrosa
CTCTCCTCTAGCCTGGTTGTTCTTATCGTGTTCGTGTCAAGATCGGTGACAGCAACCCACACGTCGAGCGTGCCTCGCCTACCTTTATAGATGTGCAGGTTAGTAAGAAGCATAACAAATCATTCAGGTATGAAAGCCGATTCCTGTAAAACTATCTATGAGATTGCAACGACAGATTGTTTAATATTCTGGAAATTCTGGCCAGGAAGTATGGGATGAACTTACACTCCATCATCACAACTGATATTTTTCTACTTCCACAGGTTAAGGATGGCGATTTAACGAATGTTAACATCATAACATTCCGTAAACTGAACCAGTTCGATATAACCGGTAACGTGGTCACAGATCAAGAACATTTACACTCACTTAAGGTTAGTAAACTCATCATGGGGCACCTGCATGTATGTTATCTGTCATAAATAATATAGACACGTTATATAGTACAGTAGACCCCTTGCAGCACGTCAGAATGTAGCCCAATTTGGAGGACATAGCAATATGTTTTGAATTCTTAGGAGATTGAAATTCTTTTATTTTGTCCTCCAAATATACCTGCTATACCCTGGGTTCCAGTCGACACCAGTAACCGAGAAGCACTAGGGCGAGCCTCTGGCACACGGGGTAAAAACATAACACTTTAGCCTTCAATTCAATCCAAAGTACTTAACGTGTTTTTATGATCCTTTTGATGGTATATATTTTCAGGTTTTGTTGTTCAAAGAGAGTAACCTAGACGCACCCATCTTTACCACCACTGTTGGGATCGCAAGCTATTTCCAGTTTCCCCACGTCCCCAACGACGGCCAGGTAAGTTAACATTGAAAATGAAACTTATATTTCGTTTTGTTTTGTAATTGAAGTAAAAGAAGTATTTTCCTCTGTAGGCTTACATCGTTCGCCTGGATACCACTTTGTCACGTAAGAACTACCTGTACGAACTCCCAGAGGTCAGCGTGACAGCGAAGGGGATCCGACATCACGTAACACTCAAGTTCAACCCCCAAGTAAGTCACGCCAAGATTTTTTACTTCAAATGTACGCATTACTAAGTAAACCTATATTGCTTATGAATTAATATTTTTGTTCTGTTTCTTAGAGTCGAAAATATGAACCTGAACCTACCCAGGGTTCATTGTTGGCGCTTCCTCTGTTAGTAATGCTCGTGCTACTAGCATTAAATCATAATAAGGTAACYAAGGCAACGTCAAGTATCTGATAAATTCGTGTATAGAGCAATTTCACATGACGTCACAGCGGCCATGTTGGTGTTCCAAAACAATGCTTTTTCTATCGATCCTCGGGGAATTAAACTCTATTTTTATGCAAAAAGTGTTCAGAAAGACTATTGTTTGGTACCCCAATATGGCCACTTTGTCACGTGAGTGAAAACGCTCTATAATGTAATGATATTATTCATTGCTTAGATTGCGCAAAATATTTTACATTCGTTCAACTGCGCAAATATAATGAATTAATGGTGCGCATATGAACAATGATTTCGAGCATTGTGATTGGTTCGAAGGTTGCCGTCATTTCCTACCGTGACCGTAGCGTTTCACAGACATGTCAGTCCCACTAAATCTTTAAAGATATGTATTTAAAGAGGCTTTATTCTCTCTTCTTCAGGTCATTCCCATGATGCAACAAGGTGCCCAAATGCTTCAGGGTGTGCCAGTGTCCACTGATGCAACTCAAGTCCCGTATGAAGACCTCCATTTACAAGGCAAAAGTAAAAAGAAAGTCGTACAAAAACGACGATAACGACTTCTCATTCATTAGGAATCAATAATTAGGAATCCCTTCACTCGAAAGCTGAGAAATTTGTTTTCAATTGGATTGATTTCTCGGAATTTCGTCTAGGAAGTTCTCGCCTCGCAATATCYGCTCTAGGGAACTAAAGGTTTCCAGAAGAGACGGTACGATTATAGACTTTGTTAATTTGCTAAATTCTAAATTCGATCTCGTGTGAGCTAACCCAGCCTTGGGTTTGATCAGTCCAGAGGTTGTTTCAGGACATCGATAAAATTTGAAGGTGTTTTTGTGTATTATTTCTCACATGCATAACTGTCACGACTTCACATAAGATAAACAGTAACATCATAAAATAGTAAAAAAGTTAAATAAATGGTTATCGTCATCATCATCATCAGCAACATCAGCAGCAACAAATCCTTTTCAGAAGAAGGGGATGAGAGAGCTCCAGGAAGCATAGTTAGGAATTTTTGGCACTTTCATTGTTTTTTACTGTGTAATACATCATTCTTTTACCCTTGTCTTAATGTCCAGTATAAAGTGACTTGTTTAAAATTAAAGGTGAATAAACCAAACTTATTCGTTGTAACTTGGTCATTGTTTTTCGTAGTACAGTAATTGTAAAACAGTTTGTTTTTCGTCAAAGTAAATGTTTATCATTTTTTGAGTGGATACTAGGAAAATAGACGCTTGTTATTTTTCAGAGTGCGTCTACTAGTAGGGTCGGGTGCGGTCGGGCTCTTGAAACGTCATTTGACCATTAAAAAATTATTTAAAATTAGTGAAAAGCAATCGCAAATACCTCCAAGTAGTAAATAAACAAAAGAATACTTGTCTTTGTCGAGAAGGTTTGCAAAAGGTAAAGTGAAATGCAGGGAAAATATGAACCGCCCATTATAAATCCCATCATGCTTTGCGCGCTTAGTAGAATAGAAAATGGCGGATGACTAGAGTCGTCTGGATCGCGCTGCAAAACATGGCCTTGAAACTAAGACCCTGGTGTGGAGATACTGTGTAAGCAATGGTAAAATGGAAATATAAGAGTATTGGGACTGCACCAAAATAGGTAATTTATGGCTGTGTTTGAAAGTTAGTAAAATTTCGAGTGTGGAAAGTGAGGAATTGAGGGTCACGCTATAGGAAAGCTTACGAGAAATACGTTTTGTCCCTTTATGAATTTCGAGATCAAGATCTTGAAATATTTCTATTGGTTTTTTATTTTTATATTTTTTTCATATCGTGGCAGAGGTATAAAAAGTAGTGGTATAGAATAGGAATTGAATCTTGAGATTTGGGCCACAGTAAAAGTACATAACACAGGTAGCCCAACTTGAGAAAAAACTAATACAAGTTCTTTAAGAGGGTATTTGCACGAATAACTCTGAGTTTTTGTTTGTTTTTGGTTTAGAAATATTTTAGATATTCACCATGGAAGATGAGGAGAATGTCGCTAGGTCAGTTTACGATCAAATTTGTAACAGCCTCATAGAAAAGAAACRACTTCAAGAAACTTCTGTTGCCTTTGGCAAGCTGAAGAGTGATGCTGAAAGAGTAAAGTTYGTCCTGAACTTGACTTCAGTTGACCAGATTATTAGGATAYGGCCATYGTCTCMACAAAAGTCAACAGAAWGGTCTATTAATGCACGTGTTGAAGGCAACAAGTTATTTCAAAAGAAATTGCTTGKTAAAGCCTTGAAGGAGTACACTCAGACCATCTTCTTGGCTCCAGAATCTGATAAAAAGGCAACCGCGCTTGGCTATGCCAATAGGTCTGCTGTTTTGTTTCATCTTCATGAATATGACCTGTGTTTGAGGGACATCAAAGCTGCTCTTGATAATGGCTACCCAGATGACAGTCTGTACAAACTGGTAGATCGCAAAGGMAGATGTCTGGCATTRCTCAACAGGAARGATGAGGCACACTCTGCTTTTAAAGAAGCGTTGSAGTGTCTAGCCATTTCAAGCCTTAAGAGTAAAGATAAACATCTGTGGAAGAAACAACTTGAAAAGCAAATAAATCAGTGCTTAGATACAAATGAAGTTCAATCTCCTGTTAATCCTGTAGAATCTGTCAGAGCAGGTTGTCCTACAYCTGTTGAACTGAGTTATGGAGTCAACAACAAGTACACAGCTGCATCTAAGGCAYTTGACTTGGCTGTGTCACCTTTAAAAGGGAGGTACCCAATCGCTTCTCAGGATATTCAAATTGGCGACATAATACTTGCYGAAAAACCATATGCATCTGTATTGCTTTCAACCCACACTGACATTCACTGTCACCATTGTTTTGTGCGACTGMTAGCACCTATACCATGCKTGCAGTGTGTAGCTGTCAGATACTGTAGCTTTAMGTGTGCTGRTGAAAGCTGGAAGGCGTACCACTCTGTTGAGTGCAAGTACCTGAAGCATATCTACTCCACAGGGAAGTATGGTCACCTTGCTTTAAGAGCAGTCATCAAAACTGGCCTGCAGCAGCTTAGAGATGTCATATCTAAGGCACAATCTTCTGTTAATGATCCTAGGATGCTTGGATGCAATGATATTGGAGTCTATGATCCATCTGATTATACTCCAATATATCATTTAGTTGGGCACACTGAAGATAGAGCTATTAACGATCTTTTCAAGCGCACAGTAACTGCCGTCTATTTGCTAAAATGCATTCAGGAAACAAGGTTTTTTGATTCTTCTCAAGGAGAACAGGGCAGTGACAAGGGTACAGAGGAAAGCCTCATTCTCGTAGGCAGCATGATACTCAGACATTTACAAAGTTTTCCTTGCAATGCCCATGAGATATCAGAATTACAGCTATCTCGTAAATCAGTAGCCACATCGGAAACCACAGAAATAGGAGCAGGTATCTATTGTACATTGAGTTTGTTTAATCACTCCTGTGACCCTAACGTTACAAGATTTTTCTATGGAGATAAATGTGTGTTACGAGCTATGAAGACCATTCCAGGTGGTCAAGAGATTGCAGATAATTATGGAGTTCTCTGTGCTTTGACTCCTAGAGATGAGCGCCGCAAAGCCCTTGCAAACCAGTACTATTTCCATTGTGAATGCAAAGCATGCACAGAAGATGCACCTCTGTACTCTGAAATTATGAAAATARAAAAACCAATTTTTAAATGTGAAGGCTGTGGTTTTCCTCTGACTGGCTCTAAAGACACTGTCTTTACTTGTAAGAGTTGTAATTCCAAGCAAAACATTGAGTCAAAAGCAAAGCTTTTGAAGGATTCTGAGGATGGTTTTGCTGAAGCTGCAAACAAGTTACTGGATAAGGCAGATGTATCCAGTGCCCTACCTCAGTTTCAGCACCACCTTCATTATCTAGAAGAAAATGTTAGCCAACCTTGGCATGGCTTCAATAATTGTCATGAACTCATGAAGCAGTGTTATAATATCCTGGCAAATTGTAATTTAGTTGATTAGAACAGATTACAGCACAACATTCAAAAGTATGAAAACATTGTATACACATACTTCTATGCACAGGCTTTCGTAGGTTAAAACAACACTTTTGGGTGGGAAGCTGGCTGGTTTTACTAAATTAGTTGTGTAAAAGCTTGTTTGGTAGCCAAAAGCCAGTGCATAGAAGTATTGGAATAC
Source organism: Actinia tenebrosa (assembly GCF_009602425.1). Next base: position 382,693 of record NW_022261538.1, read on the forward strand.
ATTAAATGTGGTCATGCTCTGTGCGTTGTGCAGTAAGTACATACACAAATGGAATARGTTTAACAGTTCATCTCCAATTCCCCTCATGAACTCGATTAGTAAGGAATTAAGTTTTTCACAGGAAGGGAGAGTTACAGCAGATTATATTTTATGTTTGGAGATGAGTTTAATGAAAAACTAAATGAATGGTAAAAGAAAAAGTTACTTTAGTTGAACGRTCTTTCAGTTGTAGTTTAACTGGAAGCCAATGGGGTGCACTTCACCCCCTTTCCCCAGAAGTGCTTCATTTAAAGGTACACTTAAAGCAAAAGCTATATGGAATAGAGAGATATCCAAGTACATATGAGATCATAGAGGCTAAACTATACTTGCTTTGAGAATTGGAGTACTGGGGTATGGATAATCTTTAGAAGTTTTTTAGATTTATTTTTAGGAATTTAGACAAAAACTGACACTTTTTAGAGAAAAGTGAAAACTTTATTTTCAAGTATGAACAWTGCAGAAAATGTAACATTTAAAAACTTTCAATCAGGTAATTTTTGGGACTTTCTGTGAATGTGTAATGGTTATAAAGATCTGGTTTAGTGCTAAACAGGCCCTGACAATCTGATAGTTACAAATAMGAGCATATAAATATAGCTTTAGTAAAAATAGAGCCAGATTCAATATTTAAACTGACTTATTCAAGCTCAGTGCTAGTCATGAAATWACTACACCTCAGTAGACTGYRAGSRGTCCCACTTTTCCCTCCAAATCCTCTRCGTCCACAGGAATCACAAAACACTYGCYCTCACTGAGTKTGGAGGGGAAATTGGGRYCACTTACATTCTAACACATCAGCTCAAAATAGATTAACTTGGCTCGGGTGAAYAGAAACATGAGAATATAAATACACACTTAAAAGGACTGTGTGAATATTGTCAAATTTTCATCATATTWAATTTTGAAACRACCKATWTAACTTGCATYTAATGTTTCCCATTTCATGTTAGACCAGTTAAATTCTCTTGAGTATTATTTCTTTGYTTTCCAGTAGAGTGCAAAYAATATAACCRYRAAACYTTAGWAATACTAAATAGCACAATTTCATGCAAATTCCATTGTTTTCTATTGTTTAACTAGCACTATTTTGTACTATTTARTAATTAGTGTTTCATGGATTAATTGTTTGCACTCTAACACTTGAGAACATACATAAATATTAGTGGTCTAAAATGGGAAAATATTAAATCTATTAAATTTTTCATAGATAATAAAATTCTTTCAAAAAAACAACAACAACAACAACAAAAAAACTGGGCATAATATTAACAATGCTTGAACAAATGAACCCAGTATTTGAATTAATTTTCTCGATTTGAAACTATGAATAAATCTCGAATTCTTATTCGTAGAATTTATTGTTTTTGTGAAGCAAGTCTCAAAGCTGCTTCTTGTAAGGCTAATAAAGTCTGTGGTACATCTAAAGAGGGTGATGGTGGGCGTTGATATGGATGATGTCGTACCGTAGAAATTTTGTTTCTTAATGGACCAGATGTATTTTCTCCACTAGTATTAATCCCTGGGCTCTGCACATTTACAGAATTTTCTTCCTCTAGTTCATTTTCACGTGGTACAACTATGTACTGGAATCCATTTTGTGYGATGCTCTTTTGCATTGTTCGACTCCTTTCTTCCATACCATTGTCACTGCTACATGTACTGTCCCCGTCAAGATTTTCCCCATTATTTACAAAGACATACTGGTTGTTTGTGGTGTGAAAGACCCCATTACTTGTGCCAAGTGATGCAACACTAGGAGAATCTAAAGTCTCGAACTGGAGGTAACTAAATTCGGTGGGAGAGGATGTCACCTGACTTGAATTTTCGTCGTTCATATTTGTGCCATCATCATTGAACTGCTGAGACAGTTGGAGGCTCTCAAATCTGACTGTCTGTAACCTCCAGATTCCATCTTCATGCTCCTTGTATCTGAATTGAAAAACAAGCKTGAAGTATAAGCCTTCAAATGTTATTGATACCCAGAAATAGCCACTGGGCTCATCAAATTTAAAGTCAGGGAACAGCTAGAACACAGATTGAATTGGAATTTACACCATACTGTAGCTTGTTAGGCTTTGCGAAAGAAAGAAATCAGAGAGCCCTGAGAAAGACCCWCAAATCAAGGGAGAGATCTAGACTGTTACAAACTCTACTTACATTTCATATAAATATGAGAGCTTTTTTGATAATAATTCTATATTACCTGAACCTTGGATGTCCTGAAGGCCATCTAAACTTGTGCTTTGATTTGAGGTGTTGGGTCAGTCCTGTTCCTCTGGTATACCTTGCTCTACATATATGACATTCATACTTGGCTAATTCCTCTCCCTGTAACAGTCAATAACCAGTTTATACATGGTGATCATTATTAGTTTATGACCAGTCGACACATTTTGATGCCAACTAACAGCCAGCCAACAGCCAATCTTTAATAGACACATGTTGGTTGGTCATACTATACATATTTACACATTACAATTTGACCACCTTCCATACATYGGYTCACTGGTCTTGGGAGATGGTGGGTGGGGTGTTTGGGTGTATTACATTTATACAAAATCATTGGAACAAGTGTCTAATAGACCTYGRCTCAGCGTAATGTTGTCCCATTTCAGACCACGTGTCATTCCCTTGGGAATAAGATTCTTTGTTTGAGTTRTATCCATATTCATGTGACTTCTCATGTACAACCGAGCGCAAACCTTAAACAAAGAAATGATACTCTAGGGAATGACACGTGGTTTGAAATGGGAAAACATTACGTCAGAGCCGAGGAGGTCTATTGGTTTGAAATAAGAGGTATATTGGTTTTTCTCATGGAACATAGTGGGGAATGTTTGTGAAGCAAGTCTTAACCCAGAAATCAACAATGCAAAGTGGCAAAACCTGCATTGTTAAAATGGTTKACACATTAACCTCAGGATGAGAACGTCTATTACTTTCTGTCTGCCTATAGAAGGTTAACAACATGTAAGTATAGTGGCATTAATGTTTTTATTAACAAACCATGGCCATGAGTTACAGTTTAAGCATTTATGGTAAGCTGTTCTATTGTTACCTCATGTTCAACCTTGAAGTGTCTCTTCAGRGTTTGAACAGACCGAGCTGAAAAATCACATCCCTCTACAGAACATTGAAAACTTAAGACAGAATTGTGACATTCTCGATGACGACGCAGATCAGAAACAGTCTTCCACCTGTTAATCAGTAAAAAAATAGAAGTAGATATRAAATGTTGAGACTATTGCATGCTAGTTTAGGGTCTTTTAAATTATGATAATCATTCTATATTCAGGAACGCCACGTCACATAAGTGTTTTACAGTAGGGTCTTTTAAACTGGGTAAATACTTCAAACTGGTTAWTTTGATCCAGCCAGTTATCCCAAACGTTCAGTGAACCAGGAAAAATATTTAAAATAATAGGATTTTGAGATACTGTAAAATCCTGGTCACTAGTAAGCCCCCCCCCCATTATTAGTGCGTTGAAGAAGTATGATCTCTGGACTTACAGGTCTGCAGAACTCAGCTTCAAGTTTGAAATAACATGAAGTTTGAGATTACTAGACTCAAATGTACAGTACTTYCTGTGAAAAAAGCCTTCACCCAAAGTCCCATATGTTTCCAATGTCTYCCTTCTACTTTATCTGTGGTACAGTGTATGTTACAACTTAAAATTAAACTTACCTGGATGAACATAGATCACACTCATATGGCCTCTCGTCAGAATGACGAAACTTAATGTGCTGTTTCAGAGCTGATTGRTTGGGGCATGTCATATCACAGAATGTACACTTGATGTTGTTCACTGCCGCAAACAAAAGGGTTATTGTAAAACTGATCATGTTTATTCTYCCATATTTTATAAACATATTGCACTTAAAAAATTAATATGGAAATGGTAAAGCGATTTTGTCTTGGGTGTAATGTTGTTGTTTTTTCAAGTAAAATGTTTCAGGCCATGCTTTAAAAAGGTTTACGCACTCGCATCATGTTGTAAATGCTACAAGTATACAAGAAACAATTATTTGTATTCAAGTATGATGTCCTTACCATGGTGCCTCATATGGTCACGTAAGATCCTTTGGGAGCCACAGTATTTAAGACAATGAGAACACTGGTACTTCTCATCTGTTCAGAGATCAAATACGATTAACAAATTTGTTGAAATGATGACTGCTCATGTTAATCAGTTCTACATAGCCAGTTCCCGGGGGGGGGGGGGGGGTACTCCCCTATATTCGCTATACGGGTACATGCCGCCAAACAGGGTATGGTTTACATGATTCTACTCTGGAACAGAGTATATAAAATCATGTTCTCTCCTCTCTAGAACAGGGTTTTCAGCAACCTTGCTCTGGAACAGGGTATGAATTTCAGCGATTTTTACTCTGGAACAGGGTCAGGGTTCAGAGGGCTCAGCGGCACATCCCTACCCTAAACGGGCAAGAGTACCCCCCCCGGGGGGGCCAGTCTTCACGTCTTGCCATTATTTTTAGCTCTAAAAGTAATCTAATATACCTATCACCTACATTCAGATGTATTCTGTCTTGTCAAGTGGTCAGTAAACTTTGACATGCTTGCAAACATCCCTCCACAHGTTGAACAAGCATACACTTTCTCATGAGTATGACTACGGCAGTGTTCCTTTAGTTTGTAATGGTTCTTWGCAGTAGATTTACATCCTTTAACAAAAAAGATATCAAATTAGAGCTATCACCTAAAATACTGCAAGGACAGAACGTAGCTTTTGACTGTTTGCAATTTCATTGTATATGATGCCATAATGAGGATTCAACGGCAGGGCCTAAAATAACAGTATGTCAGTCACCAGTCATGACGACTGGCCAAATTAGGCAAAGATTTGATTAGACAAGTTCCAATTCTGGCTGGACATTGTCTGATGACTCACTGTGATTTTAAGCCCTGGGAACAGGGATTTAGATAGGGAAATGATTCTCATAGTTTAGGAAAGGGAAAAAGATGGCACGAGTAAACAGCTGATTATTTCATTTATTGTCACTTGCCATATTTTCATTTTCCATTTCATTTCCAATGTAAAAAGAAAAAAAATGAACTATGAATGTAATCAGTCGTTGATAAGATAAATAATTACCTTTCCATTCACAAGCAAAAAAGACTTGATTATCGCCTTTTTCGTCATCAATTCTTTGTGCATCMAGCGCCATGACATGACTTTCAACGTGTAGATAAAACCAATAAGGACAATTAATCTCTAAATCGCAGTCTTTCCATTCACAAACAAATGGATTTTGAAGATCAGGAACTAAGTTTTTTCCTTGAGGATCCAGAGTACAATCACTTAACTTCGCAGTTACTTTTCTTTTCGCTCCAACAGCTTTGATGTTGGTGTGGAAAGGATGGAATAAAACATGGCGGATGAGTTCGTTGGTACTTTGGGGAGCATCCCAGCCACAATCTCTCCAAGGACATACAAAATCTTCAGGAATGCTGTCTAGAGAATGCCTGTTTTTATATCCTGGTAAAATTTCTTGAAGATGTTGTTCTACATGAGACAAAAAGTCCAGAAAATCTCCATTGTTATGAAAAGGAATTTGATGTTGACAATCTCTCCACTCGCAATCCAAATTCACCAGCACTTCCTGTGTCTTTTGTTGACTAGATCCTTTCTTTCTTGGCATAATTTACAATTAGAAACACTAGGTTTACGAAAATGATAAAATAAAGCTCCTAAATGCAAAAATATGTACAAAAACTATCGGTAAAAGGAGAGCAACAACGTTTATAAAGTTTATCCGATTCCCGCCATTTTGTTTTCTTTTGCCGCGCTGAGCCTGCGGTCCTAGTTAGCGGTTATGCGTTTTAGCTTAGGAACCAAGTCATTACATACCTCTCCAGTTTTCCTACACTTTCTCTTTATTTTTTGCTTTCTTTTCTTCCTATTTTCCTTTTTTTAAAGATTCATGGATATAGGCTTGGAATGTTATATCTCAGAACACAGTGGATTCTGTGGACAGTTAAAGAGATTGTATCCTTTACATGCTACTTTGCATGCTACTTTGCATGCTACTCATAACCTTTTTGATCTCAAATACTAGCTACTATTTTAGTTTTTCTAAACTTGAAAATACTTCAATAGCTGTGAGGACTTCAAGGTAACAGAGATTGATGAATTAGGCTGTCTAGTTGAGCTAACAAGCCAAGATATACAACCAGATGTAGCCAAAGATATGGAAAAATGTTACAGAAAAGTGATAACAGTCTCTGCTAAAAATGATGATAACATGCAACCATCAAATAGTTTATTTAGCTCTGGGAGTTGCAATGCAGAAAATTCAGCCAGCGGTGAAAAGGATAGTTCTTTGCAGCCTACCAACAAGTATTTTTATCAGGTAGCTGAGTACTACAAACTTGAAAAGTCTGCCAGCTTAGCTGGGATACATACAGCACACATTTTAGAGTGAAGCAATCACAAACCTGCAATCCATTCCAGTCACATCCAAGTAACATCCAATTTGTATAGGAAATTACACCATCTTGGGTACAATTCAGAATTTATAGATACRAGTGATATGTTTTGATTTTTTTTTAGTTGGACAAATTTGACAACTTTCAAAACATCACAAGTATCTATAAATTCCAAATTGTACGAGAAGATTGCGTGATTTTTTGTTTATAATACACTCAACAAAACTGAGCAACTTAATTGGGACTCTACAGAGTACAATTTGAAATCTAATTGTACTCCTCTTGTCCAATCAGAAT
>NW_022261538.1:392104-408145 GCF_009602425.1 Actinia tenebrosa
GGATGGATGGATGGATGGATGGATGGATGGATGGATGGATGGATGGATGGATGGATAGATGGAATGAATGGATACACACTTGATACTAAACGTTCAGATCGCATTCGGATGCTGCGCTGTTAATTTATTCTTGTTTTTGCTGCATTTTTCTATTCCTCCATATAGTTTGATGAGGTTTTGCTGCTGTATTGACAAAAATACTCCTGCCTCTCTTGACCTACCATTTTGTACCAACAAGGACAGAAGAACAACGGTATGTCACATCATGGGCTGATCAGCAAGTCATCAATGTGAGACTGAAAGGGCAAAGTAGGATAATGTACTAAATGGTTAAATTAATCAGATTAATGGTTTTAGATTCACAGGTCACTGGCAAAGCACTTTGGTTCGTTTCTCGAGAGTAAAACATTTGCATATGACAAACAGCATCCCAATAAAAAGTCTTGTATTCAGATAAGAACACGACCGAAAAAAGGATCAAGAAAAGAAGGGTTTGATGTAAAAAAGCCTTTGAAAGACTCCAGGTATTCTGAAATTCTATTTTTCTTTTATCAATTGTTATAAAATAGATATATTCCCTTCCTCCACCAACGCAGTCACACACAAATATCCTTAAAAACTCCCAGCTCCCAGCTCCCAGCTCCCAGCTCCAAGCTTTATTTTTTTCTAATATGTTTATTTTTTTTGTGTTTTATATAATTATATTATATATTGTTTTTATTTCCAGGGAAAAAGATGCAATGTACACTAGATTTGTGTTGAAAAAAGAAAACATGGTATTTATTTTTTGCTCTAAATTTTCGACTTTTATTGATAAMCTTAAACAACCTATAGGAACAGCAGAGTCAGAGCACAGCTAACATGCAGATCAAATTGGAATTTAGCTTGTCAGATTTTAGGGATTTTAGGGGAAAACTTTCAGAACCTGGAGAAAAACTCTTAAATCAAGTGCGGAAAACCAAGATATTCATATATATTCTACACGTAGATTACAACTAGTTTTCATATTCATAATCATTGTTCCAGGAAACACTAGAAGCCATAGAACGATTATCAAGGGCTCTTGGAACTCACCCATCTTYTTTTAGTTTTGCTGGAATAAAAGATAAAAAGGCAGTTACTCTACAAAATGTTGCTGTCAAAGGAATTACACCTGAACAGTAAGTTCGTTTTTCTTTTAGCAATTTGTTTGTCTGTTTTGTTTCGTAGTATCGCACGCAATTCTACTACGGTATAAGTTTGATAGAAAAAGAGCTGCCGGCCAACATAAACCTGTATTAGTGGCTCAAAATTGCAATACTCTTAAATGGACCTCTTTTTAACGTTGGCGTAATGTCTTCCCATTTCAGACCACGTGTCATTCTCTTAAAAATGAGATTCTTTTTTTTTTTTGTATTTGTATCTATATACACGTGTCTTGTCATGCGCAACTGTGTATAATCTAGGGAATGTAAGGTTTCATCTTTCTATATGATAGGGATTCAGGGATTAGCCTGTGTACAGCCGCTTCCCACCCTCCCCCTACAGAAAAACCCAGGCTATTTAGGGATTTAAATTGTATTATTTTTTATTTCCTCAAAGAACTGAGGTGTCACACTCATTGAACAAGATGTGACTCTTAAATGGTTTTCTTATTAAAGCATTCTGATTGGATGCCTATTTTTTTCCTCTTTTTTATTTCCACTAAAGCACTTAAACGTTTTTTCCATAGGCTTTCTCTGGCGAATACCAACGCATCTTTACCAAACATAGCGGTAGGAAACTACAGAAGGGAAAAGAAAGCAATGGAAAAAGGACAACACAGTGGTAACGCCTTCCGAATCGTTATACGAGATGTACACTTGAATCCACATGAAGGAACGGACATTAGGTAAGATGTAGGCGTGTTAATTTTGAACACTTCTACCTTTTTGCCTTGGCGTTCTTTTGAGCATGGCAGCCATTGTTGTTCCGGTTACTCAGGTCTACCTCCTACCTTAGTGTTCATTTGCGCATGGCAGCGATTATATTTCAGCCCACTCGTACCTCCCTATGTTCGCCCTTCTGGTAATCAATTGCGCACGATCGAGATGAGTGCTTAAGATGACCGTCATTGTACTTACTCTCTTATAAACCTACTCTACTCAATTTTTTCCACAGATGTAAAGATACTGTCAACGCAAATGTCAAAGTAAGTGACGTTCATCCTTTTCATTTTTAACTTGAGTGCCTACCTCAAAGTAACAGGATTTTTTATAAGTAAGAATTTTGGTTGTAATATTATTAAAAATCCTTTACAGGAAGCTGTGGAGAATGTCAAGACACATGGCTTCATTAATTATTTTGGTCGACAAAGGTTTGGACAAGATGGCAGCACGAGGTCAGACGAGATCGGTCTTGCTATGCTACAAGGTGACATGGTTAAAGCAGTAAAGCTTCTTCTCAGACCAAGTACCAACAATGATGATACAAATGATGCCAAAAGGTTAGAAAACGCATTACAATAACTACTATATAAAGAGCAGATATTGGAAACATGACCTGCGGTGACGTGCCTTGCTTTGATCAGACAATCAGAGACCAAGAACACCCACACGGTCCAATTAGATGACTTGAATATAAAGGGGTTTGCATGCACTGCTACAGCGCTTTCTCTTACTGCTGTAGTTCATGCCTGGGGWCGCGGGTTTGATTCTCGGCTGAACCACAGCTATGTGATTTTGTTTGATGCGTTGTTATCTCCTTTGTCTCGATGTTTTTCTACCGGCCCTGCGCTTTTCCTCCCTCCATGAAAATCAGCATATGAGATCAGTGCTGYGYGTTGCTTGAAATATAGAATGTAGTGATAGTGYGCGYGAAGTAAACCGCACGGAAGATMCYCTTACMSGGAGTGATGGTTGTAAAATATATGTAAAAGTTTAACTAAGGCATTTCAGTATGACATGTTTCAACACTAATAAGAGCTTCCCGAGCTTCGGTTTAGTACTTCCGGTTGACACTAAGTTCTCCTACCTTGTCCAGGTATTTCCAGGAAACTGGTGATATTCCAGGAACGCTGTCCAGGATGCCACCAGACAGAACACGWGAGTGCTTGATACTCAAGTCACTTCACCGACACGGACAAGATCTCGTAAGTATCATATTTTCATAATTGTGGCTACCTTGACCGATTAATCCATTCTTTGGGGGCTGTCTGTCGGAGTTGTTGAAACTTTACTGCAATCAAACAAGAAGTAGGATTGAGTTTGAGTTTCACTTTTTGCAGCGATTGGGGAAACAATTTTGAGATATTACCTAGTGTAAAGTCGCTCCTGAAGATTGTCTCGTTTTGTTATGACAGTCAAAAATATTTCATTGCATGAAACTATTTATCGTCCCAAGGAAATACGGTTGAGTGTGTCTCACAAGTTGAATAACATATCCTGTCGGTGCAACTGCCACACACTTTTTTTTCATCGCTCAATTGAAAAGAGATAACTAGCTAAAAACTAGTGTGAGCTGCRTCGGTGTTTCTAATGAAACAGTARTGRTAAAAGGRTAAATTTTACACCSTGAAAAGATGARAAAACTTACTGAYGTTTCGGACGCTAGTCCTTCAYCCTTCTTTCTATCACCTCTCTCTCTTGTACGACTCCGACGAAGGACTAGCRYCCGAAACGTCAGTAAGTTTTTTTCATCTTTTGAGAKTYGAGAGAYAAGTTGYAAGGRAAATTGCTCAGTGTAACACGACCTTAACAGAGTCAATCGCTGTGTTCACCAGGATGGTTGTACTAAGGCCTTCTTCRACATACCCTACTCTATGCGCCTACTGTAYGCCCATAGCTATGTAAGTCTTCTATGGAACAAGATGGCGTCCTAYAGRCTGAAGGAATACGGTGWGTTGGACATCGTAGAGGGAGATCTTGTGCATGACTCYTCATYTAGCAGCTTTAATACCTCGCARTSTGYTGGCATAGGAACTGATGATACACCTCCAGCCGAAGAGGRCAGACGAGTTAACACGGATAYAYATTCCATAAGAACTGCGCCTTTTGACAAAAGAAACAAAAACATACAGACGAGCGAAGACACTGAAAAGATCCACACTGATGATAAAAGTGGTAGAAAGTACAACATCACCACAAGTATCGATAAGTCACACATCAAAGTTGTCTCGGAGGAAGATGTTCGTGCCGCCAAATATACCATACGAGATCTCGTTCTCCCTATACCGGGTTACAATGTCATCTATCCCACTAATCGACTCAAAGACAGGTATAGTACGGTTGTTTCTTTTATAAAGATATTTTTACAAGAATAGGTCCACAATGCTAAGTGGCCCGATTTTTTCCAATTTAGTCCATATTCATCTTAGTTTCAGTCAGGCTTGCGCCAAAATCGCACTCGCCACTCGGAGATGCGCGCAGAGCGTGAAGCAGTCCTTCAACTTTCAAAACCTTCAATTTTTGTCGACACCGCCCTGAAACAACCTCTGGACTGATCAAAGTCACGGCATGTCTAACTCACAGATCGAACCCTGAAACAACCTCTGGGCTTATCGAAGTCAGGGTACGGCTAACTCACAGATCAAATTGGAATTTAGCTTTGTTAGGAGGGAGAAAACTGGAAAACCCTGAGAAAAACCCTTGAATCAAGTGAAATTGAGACCAAGAATGCCGAGTCCAGGAATCGAGCCCATGCAAGACTCTAGAGGTGAAAAGCAAGTGCGCTACCGTTACGCCAGTCTTTGGGGCAAAACAAGAGGCGAGTACGTCACTTGTGCAAAGAAACGCTAAGAAGAGCTTTGAGAAAGCTTAATGATTCTCAATTCAAAGATTTAATCATTTAAWATTTTTGATTTTGTTATCCAGATATCAAGAAGCACTTGAAAGGGATAGTCTGACCAGCAAGAGTTTCAGGTAATAACCTTTCAATTAATTATTTTTCCCTTTCAACATCTCCTCCTTATTCCTAATTCCATGTCTCCACATGAATCATTAATGATTGTCAACTTTTGGTCCAATCAAAGCGTCCATAACTTCACGCGTATGGACCTTTTTCCCCGGATTTATTAGCCTTCCGAGGTGGAGGGAAAACGGGGTCGAGTTGGAATTGCAGTGCATTGTGGGGTGGTTTTAGGAGACATTCCCAAGACGGCGCAATCTCGTACCCAGAGCCTGCGTTTCTTGTGCCTACGGCGGTGAACAAGAAGGGAGGACGTTCTTCTCCGCAGGCCATAAGAAACGCAGGCTCTGGGTACGAGATTGAAGACGGCAGAGCAATGCACTGAGGCAAGAGAATATGAAGTACTTAATATTCTCTTGATTGAGGCAATGCACGCTTGACCCATATTTTTCTCTTCAACCTTGGAACGGCTTATAACCGTTAAAGTTATCCTCACTATATAAGTAGTGATTTCGGCTACGTCTCTTTGCCGGTTTCGAACCGGATAAAACTGACACTCCTTCTGATTTAGTAAATACAGTATTTTTTAAAACGGTCTAAAGCGGAACGAATAGCTGAGTTATTCTTCTTCTTGAGTTACTACTGTTTTTATCTCTTGTCTTTTTGCTCTCTTAACTTTCAATAGTCATTAACGATTAGTTATTCTAAAAATGCCTTTCGTGCGTACGTCCAGTTTGCTTACTGGAAGTCCTGCTTTTTTGAATTAAGATGTTTATTCTTCCGGGGTTCTTTTTTCGGCATCAACTGATCCGTTCTCCGTCACTGCTGTTTATAGAATCAAAAGCTTGGGTATGACATTGCCTGGCGCATATCGAAAGGTAATTGCTGTTCCAAAGGACCTTGAATACAMCTGGATTGACGACAATACGACTTCTGCTCATGGCGCTAAACAATSGGTGGGAGTTTCTCCAGGAAACTCGTATCCTCTAAAAATAAATCAAACTCAAATATGTAGCTTATCTGTTAAATATCATGAGAACTCCGACAAAACTGAATTGCGTGGGAAAACGACGACCAAAAGTGAAAGAGATGGTACGAGTGTGTCAAATGTGAACGAGATTGACGATGCTGGACTACTTGAGCCKTGCAGGAAGCGCTTAAAGCGTAGTGATGAAAGAACTATGAACTGCGTTGAAAATAACATGGAAATATCATTCAAATCGCAGCCATCGTGTTACGCTACTGTTTGCTTGCGTGAATTAATGAAATCCTAGCTTTACTTTTGTCTTCGTTCATTTTCATAAAGTATTTTACGAAGTTTAATGGTTTTGTTTTCTTTACGATAGTTCACTTACAAACACTGAACTCTTTGAAGGAAAATCCTTTCAAAATACTTACAATTTTAACATTTTGGTTTTAAATCAGTGAAAAAACCTATAGTAAGATATCTTGAACCATGCTTTTAAATAGAAACTAGATTTTTCCGGAAACATGCCAATTGATGGGTTGTAAGCATTCCCAAGAGAGTTAAAAGACAAAAGCATGGCGGTCGTTAACAATGGATGCAAATAAGAAATCTTTTGCCCGAGAGGCCACGATGACGGAACGTGCAATCGAAGAATTTGTATATATTGTCTTTTTGATGGACAGAATAGAATGTTGAGTTGTGTAAAAGGAATGCACGTTTTGTTAACGAAAGTGTTGATCAGTATCATTTAAGTGATTTTATTTATTGAGGGTAACACGTAACAGCCGATGACCTTGGCCCTCCCTCTGTCTACATTTACTGGGGAGTGTGTCAAGATGACGTGGCGGTAAAACAGTAGCCGGCCTTTCACCTCGGGGTTCAACTTCCATGCCCCATGTGAACTGGTTATAGTTCGTGTGCTCCGGGCTCACACATGGACTGTAAATTGCTGTCAGAGGCGCCTTCACATTGACCCCGTTGAGCTGCGCCTCTGCTGTATTTTCGTGGTGAATAAAAACAATCCTTCCGGTTCTTTCGTAAGGACAACCGTAGAGCAGAGAGGATATCTATTTTCTTATTAGTCATAGCTATAGTTTTATTACCATACTGGGAGAGTCTTCTTTTCATTTCCCCCAAGCCAGAGAATGAAATTGAAAGAAGACTCTGCCCGAGCAGGAAATGTTTTTATAGACTTACGTGTATCATGTTTTTAAATGTCCGTTTGATATTGCTATGTAAAAATAATAAATATAACGATAACAATAACGAATAAAATTCATTGGATAYCCTCACTGCTTTACGGTTGCCGTTACGAAAGGACTGAATGATTCTTTTTGGTTTTGTGATGTAAAGGAAATCCGACTTTCGTTATAAGGTCGTTATTCAAGTCGCGGCACGTTATTTTGTGATAAAAATATCTTTATGGAGTTTTAGATTGGGTAACACACTCTATAATCTAATAACATTTATACYCAACCAATTGCCTTCCATCTAATAATTTTCAGTGTCTGAATACGTGTAGCAATACACGATGATCAAAATAGCCAATAAACTAATGCTGGCAAAACGGGTAATTGAGAAATGGAGAGTAGAAAAAAAAAATACAAAAAAGGCTTAAATTTTAGAATTATTTTTAATCACACAGTAAGCTACGTGTAAAATTGTCTTGCCTGATGGACTAGAATACCGAAGACGTCGTGGGTTTGAGTCCCGCCAAGGGCTTATGATATTTTTCTCTTACGAGACGAACTGATCGATAAAAACATACGATCTAAGAAGTATACAAGATGTAATACTATGGACTTTAGAGAGCTCACTTTATATATTTCATAAATATTGGCATTCATGACTTATTTTGGTATAGGAATCGAAGTTCATTGATATTTTGAGTACTTTGTACTTCAGTTTGTAAATCTTTTGTGAAAATGTTCTTTAAAAGGCAATAATAATATTATTAATTGTGACCGGAAATAAATCATAATATAAGACTGTCACACACTCATATGGGTGGAGTAATAATGAAAAGGTATTTAAATGATCGCATCCTTGGCCATTACATCAAACATCGCCTCCAACAAACGATTCGGAAACGAATACAGTACAGAGAAGTTGGTTTTATCACAGCGAATTGAAGATGACGTATACAGTGTTTTTCTATCTTCAAGTAATTTTGATTTCGAGTAACATGTGTAATCTCGTAGCCATGTCGCCACCGAACTTGGACTGTCCACTACCTGAGGTGGGAAGCCATGGCGACATTAYATCAGTGCAGATTGTCGTTAAAGAACGTMAAAAGGGAATGAGTAACATGTACACCTACGGCGKTAAACTGAAGGAGGAAACTACCCATACGTTGTACAACAACGGGTCTATTTATMTCCTCCGAGACGGCGTCAAGGCTGCTTTTAAYGGGCGGCAAATATGTATTTCGGCGAAGGTGGTGTCTATTTTGGACCAAAGTGGCTCAAACGAAACRATACTTCAGAAATGTGAGCACAAATGCTTTGGGATTAATGAAACTGTTGYGCAAGYGACAAAGGTGCAAGAAGGAGGARTCTTAATGGCGAAAAGAATTCGAGGACTTTGCTGCGTATGGAGCTCGGAAACCTGGCTTGAGATTTCTCCCCAGAAGCCAAGCTACAAGTGTTTAAGTTGCTCAAGTGAGGAATGTGTAAAAAACTCGACAAAAGTCATTCAATGTGCACCTGGTATCGGCTGTTATACCATGGTCTTCACGATGAAACTTGCCAACAAGACRACCACCTATCAAATGAAAGGCTGCTCTAACCATAGGATTCTAAGAGGGAGAAGCTGCTGGAACGGTTGTCGAAAAATCGTCGTGAATTACAACATGTGCATTGAGTGCTGCTATGGAAACCTCTGTAATTCGGGCAAGAAAGAAAATTCTACAGAGATACCTACTAATGTACCAAAGAAAATGTGGAGAGCTGGTGGAGGAAGTAATGGGATCCATAGCTCTTGYTCYTCACTTCTCATGGCGTTTTTTCTWTTATTTGCCTTGTGGACATGATGGACGTGTCGTTGAGCGAGATACGCTTTCCGCTGAAGCTAATTTCGTACATCTAGCGCTGTGGATAGACAACTTAATTGGTATCCTAGGCGTCTAATGCCGGGCAAGGAGAGTCTTACTGAACTAATGCAAATACGATGGAATATGATGATATTCTTCAAAAGATCWAGCTTGGTTCAAAAAGTAACTTTTTGGCGTGTGAATGCATAGCGAAACATCAACCAGTGGACAACGCCTTTCGCAAGTTCCGATTCTGATGTACCAGTGAAAGCGCTAGTAAATGACTTCAGAAGTCCATTGTTTCCTTTCTCGATCGTGCAGCTATAACAATATATATATTTGTACTTGGGATYCATGAGAAATGATTCTTGGTCAAGTCTGGAACAACCTCTAAATCTAGGACCAATTTCATTTGTTCAATTAGTTTTGTGGTTTAGGGAAAGCGTCACAATATTTAGATTTGATTCCGGATTTATTATTATTACTATTGGCTTGCCGTTGATGACTCAGCCGTCAACGGAGAGAAAAAAGGCAAAAGCCAGTTATTCTATGGTATGTGCTTCTTCACCACCATTGGCCATAAAKGCGTTTACATATATTATGTAATTTTTACCTAGTGAACTATCTGCGAAATATTTATTGATTACCCTGCGAGCAGAGGTGTTTATTGATATTCTTCTTGTATAAAGATGAAATGTGAAATCATTCAGCAAGGGTTTTATTATTGTACCATTTCCTGAACTGCTTGATCGAAGGAAGATATTTGATTACATGTTGCATTTTTCACATTTATAAYCATTGTAAAATATTGTACAAACTTTAAAGGATAAAAACGTGTAAAATTTCTTTCACAATTAGGTTACTAAATATAGGCAAATATAAAGAAGCAGAAATAAATGATTTTAATAGCATTCAAAGTAATTCACGAGTTAAAAAAGATGCGTTTGTTCATCAAGAAGAAAAGACTGCGATGCCGAGTCGATGTGTTTTTTCCAGAGCAACAGACAAGGAAGTCTTCTGTTCAAATTTCTTACATATATTTTTGCAAGCCTACGTGTTCAAACCTGTAGAATTTTAACCAAAATCGAACTACATACAAAAGAAACCCGAGATGTTAGCTTTCTGACCACGTGGTCACTTAATGTCAATATTAGGACAGGATAATCCATACAAGGATCGTTGGTTATCCATTAACCATCAAGTTGACTCGAACGCGGGATAACGCTGAAAAACACTAAACATATCTCTAGTTTCCTGCCGTTTTCACCATGAATACTTTCGTGGTGTTKATGATATTTTGTATGTCGCTTTTTGGTGATGTAAAGAGTGTATCCGATGAGGCATTTGACTGCTATATGTGTTCTGGAGACGGCTGTAAGCAGAATCCACCAGTCGACAGTTGYCCGAGTGGACACCAGTGTTACAAGATGGAGGTTCGAAGAGACACTGATGTCGACAGTCCTTTCATCATCAAGGGATGTACAAACGATCAGACATTCTGGAAGAGAACTTGTTACGATGACTGCAAGGARAACCAACCTTTTGGTGTGGAAAATTCCAGGATTTGCATCTACTGTTGTGATGATTATCTCTGCAACTCTTCCATCAAAACAAACCCAGGCGTCTATGGAATTTTCTTGGCTTTTACTATCTTTATCGCCATCATACTCCTATAAATATAATCTTTTCAACTCAAACAAACAAATTCAGGATAAGGAACTTTATTGGAAAAGACATGAACGTAAAGTATTGGGAGTAGTTTATGGTATCGTAACTCCACCACGCTATGAAACAGAATCCTGCTTTCACCGTTGTAACCGTCACGAACGCGTTTCAGTTGTTTGTATGGTAACGCTTGTTTCTAGCARTTATCCCGATATGAAGCCAAACTAAACATATTCGCTTGCCTTTGGATTTTGTTCTCGCTTTCTCAGTCTCTTTATTTGTGTAGTAAGCTTTTTTAAACTATGCATTCTGTAGTTTAGAAGATTTTATCGGCAAGCCATGTAATCTGATGCTTATAGAAAGATTCTTGAAATGTTTTCTAACGCAATTGTCGAGTGCCCAGAAAATTTATACTTTTAGATCATTGTATGACTCATTGGTTATGATTCCGGTTATGACTACAATATAAGCCATTCCGAAATTGAGGAGAAAACTGGGTTGACCTGAAATTGCAGTGCATTTTGGGGATGTTTTAGGGCCCAGTCTATTAGGGACGAAATACTAATACGCCATCTTTGAAATATGCTTCCAAAATGCACTTTAATGCCATCTCGACCCAGTTTTTCTCTGGCTAATAAATCACTTCCTTCGTCAAATCTATCGACATCTTCCTTTATTATTACTTCTTCAATTATATTGCAAAATTGTTGTGTAACTTCAGAACCGTGTAATAAGTAACCATTCACTTGCTATGRTGTTATATATGTCCTAGCTGTCAAGCCTGCACAAGTAACCCAAACTTTTATAAGTTTTAATAAATTATAATTAATTAACAACTGGTGTTGAGGGTTGTTTTTTTCGAATGGGAATTTGAATGGGATGACTAACTAGAGACGTCGGTAGATGATTTGTAAATTTTTATCCAAAAAGTTTTAATATTTTAGCAACATTGATATCTAAGGTCAATAAGTGTCGCGTACATTGTGTGTCATCGTGAAGCACTGAAGTCACGAATCTTCGCCTGATGACATGAACAGCTCTTTTTTGGAGCCTAAGTTTAAAAATCCATCATTACTGGAAAATTACTCAATCCTTAGTTTTCATAACCCTAATCTTCTATTCTAACTTGGAAACCATTCTTCTCATTTCTTAGTAGCTTTTTTTCCTCTAAAATACGAATATTCTTGTAGTTTTTTTCCTAAACCACTGTCCTGCCTCGATTAGTCTTAACTATTTCTAGGGCCGTGGTGATTTACTTCTTATTTGATTGTAATATTTTTTTCGTATAAAATAAACTGTAATAAACTGTTTCATTACTGCAGTTTGGAAACGTAACAAACTACCTTGCTGCCCGTTTTTATTTCAAGATTGTCTGGAGAAGAACGGAATCAATGAGAAACGGGAAATAAGAGAGGGAGGAAGGAGAAACAGCAGGGGGAAAAATAGAAGAGGAAGAAGGGAGAGCYATGAAAGAATAAAAGGGAGGAAGAGAAGGAGAAATGGCCAGGAGGAAAATGGCTTTAAAAAATAAAAAGGAATGATATTTGAATGTCTGTTCTTCTTCACTACTCAAGATTGTACATCTGGATTCAACTCGCACAAAATTCCGTTTCGTTTCCCTTTGTTTCGTTTCGTTTCGCAAACTGCAGTAATAGACTATAAGCGAAAAATCCCACTGGTATAAAATGAGAAAAAGGAAGGACCTTGGATTATTCAGGAAGGAACGCAACCGAGGAGCTCTGGTACGAGCTGTTAAAGGTTTTCTTGGCAATTTAGGAGACTTAAGTAATGAGCCCATTTAGGCATACAAAATGTCACATGTCTGGACGGTCACCGCCTTAATTTCTTCAAACCCTGGCCAGTTTATGTGCGGTTCTCTAATGGGCTACAACACGGAAACATCCTTGCTTAGTCTTTTCACTTCCCTACTGCCTGTTCAGCTCGCGGCCGAACGAGGTATGGGAGAGAAAGTAATTTATTTATGCGCCACCCAATATAGATATATTGCTATTATTAATGTTAATTAGATGTAAGATTAAAGTTAGTTTCAGTGTTTCCTTTTGGCTAGTTACCCAAATACGGGTAGGTTGTGTTTCAGAAATTTTGCATTATGACTTTCCCTGATTTCAAAACTAGTAATAACCAGGAAAAAAACTATAAAAGTTTTCTTTGTGAAGATAAAGTTGAACTTGTGTTACGGGACAACAATCAAAGAAACATATTAACTCCAAAAAATTTTTTTTTTTCATATAATCTTTAACGAAAGTCATTGTTGTGCGGTGACAAAATATTTACTTTACCCATCCCTCCCTACGTTGACTTGACTGTTGCCCAGGCCCCAGGGAGGTCCCAGGCCATTTTCTTATAACCAGCCCTCCCCAGCAGGGTTGGATTTTGACCCACAACAAGATTTTGATTTCCAGGATAATTGAAAACTGAGTTCAGCCTTTTGAAATTAAATTTAAAGTTCGATTTTTAATTTCTAACTTTCCTCTTTATCAAAATTCTGGTTAGAGTTCTGCTGGAAGTAACTATTGGAACAAAAGATTTAGGTTTGTTAACCTTGTAAAACACCTTTCTAACAAAGGTCACTAATTGAATTCTATACACCGGATAATGAAAGGTTCTTCTTATTTACTCAATAATCTGGACTTGGACCTTTTGACTTTCAGCTGTTCACAAAACCAGTTTAGTAAGACTTGCGCAGAAAAGACTTCCTAAGGACATGTATATTTTTGGCGTTCTTCATTATAGTTGTTTACTCATAAATTTTTAGTTAAGAATTATTCCCTTAATTTTGATATAAACTTTGGTTTACTTAGAATAGTATGTTTTAACTTAGAAACACAAGCGACCGTCATCGACGCTTTATTCAGTTAATCCTTTTCTAAAGACTCTTTTTAAGATTAAGGTTCTTAGGTCAATAAGGCCAATATTCTAATTTATTCCTGCAACTCAGTACTTTCACTGGAAACCAGACTCAAACCGGTTTTTATAATAAATTCTACAATTATGCTAATTTATTCTATAAATATAGGTTAGTTTCAGATAGAGAGATAGAGATTCGTTAGTCGTGAAAAAGTCTTGTAACTACTAGTACTTGTGAGCGTCAATAAAGATCCCGTGGAAACTCTAACCATAGTCTCCCCGACTTCACGACAATAATGACTCAGATGCTGGAGGTAAATCAGTCATGACAGGTGCTACTTGGCCAGCATTTTTCTTTTATTCCGATAGTGCCATGTTCCCGTCTTCACCTTTCCACTGTTGGACCTGGAGGTATACTCTTACCAAGTGCACTAGGACACCGAATGTGGTTGGATTTCTATAGGTTTTTTTTCCCTTTCGATTATTTGAATTAAATCAACGTCATACTTGTTTACTTATCTTGCGTCCGTGTTCCTTCGTTTGCTGTTGTAATGCAGACGTTTGTCCTTTGGAATGAAAACGTTTGCATTACAACATCGAACGAAGGAACACGGACGCAAGATAAGTAAACAAGTATAACGTTGATTTAATTCAAATAATCGAAAGGAAAAAAAAACCTATAGAAATCCAACCACATTCGGTGTCCTAGTGCCCTTGCTCTTGCGCTGTAGTATTTTGTAGTTTCGGAAGTCGGAGGGAGGCTGTGAGGACGAATCGTACTAATTGCCAACTTTGCACAGTGTATTGTATATCTCGGGTAATCAAGCTTCTCGCCAGGCTTTCCTTTGTAAAGGCATACCAACGCGTCGTGACCAGATGAAATCTCCTCTTTTGTTGAAGTTGATGGGTGAAAGATCTTTGCTTGCTCGCGAATTAAGTGTGGCGACTTCAGAAACATCTTGAGAGAAGCCCCCTTCCCGAAACCATAAATGCGAGAGGTAGTATCGCAGCCGAGTATAGCGTGGATGAACAAGATATTCTTGCAGACGTCTATGCCTATCTGGCATGGGACTGTACCTTCTTGATGTTCCAAGTACGTCCCTTCGTAGAATTCGTCTTAGGCTCTGGTCTGAAGAATATATTATAGTACAGTAACAACACTAGCAAGTCGGTTACATTGCCGACGAGTATGGTAGTTTTTTCCTTGGCAGATTCCACGGCCGTCTTAGCTATAATACATGAGCGTCGCCTTTGGCCTGGTGTGTTTGGCAGTTGGTGTTTTTCAGGAAAGTTGCTAGCATTTTGATAAACTCCTGCTTGTTCTTCGTATTGAACAGAAATATGTTCTTCTTCATAGCGACATTCATCTTTTCTGTAAAATCCACAGTAGCGCCGACTTTCCCCTTTGCACGTCTCTGCTGAGTCATTGTTTTCGTCGTCAACTTCTCGTATCCATTAAAAACAACGATAGGTGTTCCATACTCCTTGAAGACGTAGTTACAATAGAGAAGGCATAGTTGTCTGAAGGAGTGTGGATTTCTGAGGCCACGGTACCCGGTGTAATAATAGAGCTCTACCATCAAGAACATATTGGGTACCACTCGGAGGTTCGTTTTGTGCATCAGCTTGTAGGTTTTCCCAAATGGCATCAGCAAGAGCAGGTTTCTTTGGTTGATTCATCATTAACGATGAATCAAACAGGGCAGGAGGATAACTGCATAGTTCGTATCGAAACAGGGCTTCCAGTTCACGCGAGTCTTTGCATGCGTGAATAATGCCTTGAAAAAGGAGCTCGTGAGGATCAATCTGGACATGCTCATTGTCAATCTTGACCGCTAATCTTGTTGCTAGTTACTGACTGTGCCTCACGCTTAAACGTGTAGTCTGTAGGCGAATTTCCATTCATCGACGACAGGATCTTCTCCCCTGTGTCTTTTGCTGTGTCGACGTTTACAGAGCTATTCTCACTGAATAAATTATCACCAAGCAGTATAAATTAAGTCAACACTCATTGCATAACGTCGTTTGGACCTTCGAAGTACGAATTTTTCTCGCTGTCCCCACCACCGCCACCAGCCATAAGCCAACATTCTAGTGCTCTATGCACGCTGATTGAACACAGACGGGACTTGAGGCGTTTATGCTGACGGCAGGTATTGTGGRACAAAGTTTAGACATCGGAAGGGCAAGTTCGGAATTATTTCAAATAATTTGCACATTGCCCAGATCTAGAAGAAACTCCGATTGCCTTATCCAAGAATGGCGAAGTTGACTTAAGAGATGTAACGTTTAAAGACACGTCCACAACGATGAAGGTGTGTCTATATATACAATATACATTCTCATATGAAAATTCAAAAACGTTAAAATTATTATACTCCCCTGCTAAATTATACTTAAAAACTTGTCTATTAAAAAACAATTCTTAAAACGTTCTGTATTTATCTTRGGCCTTGCCTAGGATTGTGTGCGCAGCTTCCTAGAGTACTCTTTAGCTTTTGGAAGGAAATTGGATATAACAGATGTAATGAATTATCTTTAATCTTAGCATAGAGTATGCGGTCACACTGTTCTAAAATATTGAAAATATCTTTAGCATATAGTTAGAAAACATTGCATAACATTAAGATCTGACGGACTTGCTTCA
>NW_022261539.1:2108-41866 GCF_009602425.1 Actinia tenebrosa
TCATTTGGGTGCGCTGTAAGTCAGTAGCGTATATTTCCCACTACGAAAACAATTCTTATGGGAAACCATTTTGATGTTACAGCATGCTGTATCATATGGGTGCGCTGTAAGTCAGTAGCGTATATTTCTCACTACGAAAACAATTCTTATGGGAARCCATTTTAATGTTACAGCATGCTGTATCATATGGGTACGCTGAAAGACAGTAGCGTATGTTTCCCACTACGAAAACCATTCTTATGGGAAACCATTTTAATGTTACAGCATGACGTATCATATGGGTACGCTGAAAGACAGTAGCGTATGTTTCCCACTACGAAAACCATTCTTATGGGAAACCATTTTAATGTTACAGTATGACGTATCATATGGGTGCGCTGTAGCGCAGAATTGTATATGTTACCCACGAATTATCTTACCCCTAGTGTTCCATTCACCACCAGATGTCCACAGTACATTGCACCAACTAGAAGACCAACATTAATGATGGTATTCTGAGCTGTGTTGAGTATGGCTAATGAGCCAAGTACCTTCCATTCACATTCCTGGTGGGCAGCAAACACACATGGGTTAGTTAAGACGTATTAAAACTGTTATGATTTATTTATTTCTCCAACTGGTTAGAGCTGTGCTACGGGGTCATTCAGTGAAAATAATGTTAGCACAGAACAAATTATGGCGTATAAACGTGCAGAAAAAGTTTCGTAATGTCATATCGTTTTGACCTTTTGCTGATTGCATTCACATCGTCAAAAGCTCAGTTTGGACTTGGTATGACCTTGTTTAGCATATTAAACTTATTTTGCAATTTTACGTTATGAGAAGTTGAAATGAGTTTCCCTAGTTTTGCAACAATTGTGGCAACAATTCTGGAACACTATTTGATGTAACATCATTTTTCCACACAAACAGCAACATTCCTTTTGTGAAAAAAATTTGCGAGACTTTTTGGTGCATTGGCGACACTCAGTTTTGACGCAGGAATTAAAAAATACAAGACTTTTTGCTAATTGTAACGGGGAGGGGAGGGGTTAGGGGTTCAACTGACCTGGTAGCCAACAATGGCGTCATTCAATCGGTTCACTTCAAATTCTTCACCTGCATAATATTTGACCTGCACAAGAAACGAGCAAAAAGATATATGCATATAAGAAGTAAGACGAGACGCTTAAGAGGCTTTTCACTACATCACTTGAAGGCAGCCATGACCGGATGCACAACAATAGAGTATTTTTCCCCTGGGAAACTGGACTCTTTCTCATGTAAATCAGATTAGACCAGATTCAATTGTTTCTGTCTCCTGTCATGTCTGCCTTCACGTGATGGTGCAAACCAAGACACTATTTTTTATCTAAATATTTTCTTACAGTTTCAAAGTTGAGAAGAGAATCCACAGCTTTTGCTTTGGCATCATTGTCCCTGATATTCATGTCACGCCGGAATTTTGTCCTCCATTCTGTGACTATGATTGTAGAAGCTAAATACGATAAATACACAGAAGATTACTAGTCACATACTGTACTAATAGACCCCTTGCAGCACGTCGGGATGCAGCAAAATTTGGAGGACATGACAATAGACCCCTTACATGTGACGTCAAAGCAGCTCGATCTGGGAGACAAAACAAAAGAATTCCAAGATCTCCTGAGAATTGGAACCTATCGTTTTGTCCCTCAGATTGAGCTGCATTCCAAAGTGCTGCAAGGGGACCATAGGTTTTCAACTCTTAGGAGATTGAAATTCTTTTGTTCTGTCCTCCAAATTGAGCTTCGTTTGATGTCACATGCAAGGGGTCTATACAGTAAAAAACCCTTCTTAGCCACCTTTTACTAGGGAATATTTCACTCAAGACAAAACAGGTAACCCAGGCATAGACTGTCCATGTCGACCACAAATACAAGAAATTTAAGAAACCCACGTGTAAAGAATGAATGAACATGTAATGAGATTTTAGTCTTGCATTTGCTTGCATGAAGGCATTCAAGTTCACACTTTGATGAATGAGAAAGCAAGTTCAAATGCAAGTACAAATGCAAGTACAAATGCAAGGAAATCAAGAATTTTGCCTTTGCCTCTGCATTAATAAATTTACTCATAATTCAGCTTGCATTTTGCACTTGCATTGCTCTTGTAAACCAAGCTAACGTTCTGCATGGTACAAGCTGAAGTACACGTGAAAATCTCAGAGTGAACATAAAAAGAGATATGGATTTCAAGAAACGTTTTTTTTTTTGCAGGTAAAAACCTGCACACCCCAATTATCCAGTTGCACTGCATATAACCTACCTAAGTAAGCTGACATTGAGATAAAGACAATGAGACCAAACCAGCCATTGAAAGCAACAATGAAATACACTATGGCAATAATAATATCAGCAATTGTTGGCACAATGTTGAATAGGATATAACTGTGGAAGAAAAAAGTCTTAGGAATAAGGATTACTGCATTGGGTAGAGTCAGTTAGATTGCTTAGCTTACAGTAAAAACATGCATTGTATTGTTAAGATTTTAAAATAATAAAAGATGTGATATTTGTTTCATCAAGAAAATGGACTACTTCGACAATGCAGCAGCCATCTTGAATCACAAGACACTGTGGGTCGTCCAGGGGGCAAAAAGACAAAGCTTCGTTACTAGAATGGAGTCAATTGATATTTAAGGTTCATAACAGGACATCTTGACAAGAGATGAATTTTGGGAAATGGACAGTTCTACAACTGAGAAAATTTCTCAAATATCAAGGGGTCATCATTTCAGCATGTTTGTTTTGTTTTGTCCCGTGTGTAAACCATAATGGCTTGTGATTCAAGATGGCTGCCGCATCGTCGAAGTAATCCATTCAAAATTATCATTATTATTGTCTGCAACTCACTTGAGAAGGTTGTAAATACTGTTTGATCCTCGATTCACCATTGTTATGACCTCACCAGTCTTCCTGGTAATGTGCCACCTCAAAGACAAACTAATGAAAAAAGTGAAAAAATAGGAAAATTGAAAAAAGTATGCTGAATGAAAAAACAAATAGACAATGTAGACCTTGTGAAAATCTGGATGTATGTTTCTCTTATGATTAAGCATAGGTGGTCTAGAGGTTTACTGGATCATATATGAGTTTAGTTTGTTTGATGTGTTGTTCTTTCCCTTGCCCTGAGGATTTTTTAGGCCCCGGATTCTCTGGTTTTTCTCTCTTCAAAAGAATCAACATGTGTGTTGTATATTGTATGGTGTAAATATAGAATGTAGTGGTAGTGCGCGTGGAGCATTTATAATAGATACAGTAGAAACATGAATACAGTACCTGTGAAGATGTTCAAAGAGTCTAACTTGAAGAGTTCTACTTGTAAACTGCTGGATTCTTATCCATACAAAAGTACGCAAGTTGCTCAAAGCCCCTGAGTTTCCTGGAGAAAAGACAGGTATAGATTCATCAATACTCCAGTTGAATTCTGTTTCTCTCAGCCTTTAGCTTCAGTCATGCATTTAAATATTCTGCCATTCAACCAAAACCCATGAACTGTTCTGTAGTATGTACATTCCTCATTATACAATGGCCCTTAATAAAAGAAAATAACATATTTGCACAGCATGGAGGCAAATGCTGAACAAAGGCAAACTCAAAATGGGAGTATTTCTCATGTAAAACAATCCTATTATTCCTGCCATCTAACATGGCTGCTGTCACGTAATAGTGCAAGTCTTTATAGCTTAGCTCAGCAAAATATGAAAAATATATTCAAAATATATTTAAAGCTACAGTAAGATTCTATCACAAGATGCTGGTAATATACGGATAGAATGCCACTTTACCTGTTCCCATCCATTTCAGAGCTACATAAATACCAATCAATGCATAAGGATCTACAACCTTATGATTGCCGACACCAGTTAACTTGTTGACTGTGAAGAACAACAGTAATACAGAAAATCACATCTACATGTAGTTTAAAATAATGTCTAGACTTCACAAAGCATTTAGGATTAATGTCCATTATCAGCTGGGTGCAATGTTTCTGATGCACCTTACCAGGGAAATTATATCAGAAACAATAAAGATGGGTTGTATAAAAAAAATAATAATTTAAACAGTTATGCCACTTACTGTAAGTATTTGTGCATGGATTGACCTTGGTCAAGCGACCGATAAGATGTGTACGTATGTATGTATGTATGTGTGTATGTATGTGTGCATGTATATCTGTGTGTATGTGTGTATACGTATGTAATATATATGTATGTATCATCAGTCATCATCATCACCATCTTCAACATCACCACCACCATCACCACCACCATCACCATCACCATCACCATCACCATCACCATCATCAGACAAACATGTCACAGTTGTACTGGCATAAACTTACCAATAAGTTTGTAGGAGTAGGGAATGAGAACATTGACAACTCTTCCAAGAGCCAGTAAGATAAAACAGACCACTACTTTTAACTGAAGCCACCTTGTAATGGTTAAGAGGACAAATAACTACAGTATTAGACTCAGCGGCAATGTAATCTTGTCAAAATTTTTAAAAAGGAGCAGTGAACTAAAGTGGCTAAACAAGAGATTATGGCATTCTACTGTATACTTAGCAGCTGTGTGACAAGTGTTTCACTTCAGATCAAATGCAATTGCAAACACAAATGCATGAACACAATCCCTTGTTTTAAGGCTAAGAATTATGGTCATGGGGGGGGGGGGAGGGGGGACAAACAGCAACAACCCAAAGAAAATGGTGAAATTGTTTTCATTCTTCCTTTCCATATTTCTGCTTCTTGTATATGTCAGCACATATATTATATTTTAGTCAATTTAAGTAAACAGAAAAATATGCAAAAGTTGGGTTAAAGTGACCTGGAAATGAGGGCTGGTGGCAAAACAGCTAAGCCCACTGTGATTGGCTGAAACGAAATTCGCCGCTCAGCTGGTTATTTACTACTTTAATTAAGACCCACATTTATTTTTTACATACTGACCTGTTTGAAGGCCATAAAAATGGCCAAAGCATCTTGCATTTTTTCCAGAAATCTTTGAAAGCAGATTGACCAGATCGATCAGAAACCTATAGGTATAACATATTAAAACAATGTTACAATACACAAGGTCTAGGTTAAAAGTACTAATCAGTCGTAAGACAGATTCAATAGGTAACAAATATTAATTATGACCACTACCCAGCCTATACGAAAACCTGTTATGATAAAAAGAACTGGAAATTTGCAGTTGAAATGTCATTTCTACTACTATCTACAACAGTGTGACATTTGTCAGGCCAGAGGCATACTGTATTTCAAGTATGACAGGACAAAAAAAAATTGAATTAAAATAAACCAATTACGACTTACCACAGATGTTGCTTCATTAGGCCCTTGCCTTTCACGTACATGTACCTCAAGAACAGGTTCTGGTTTGTACAGTCCTGGAGCCTTGAGTCCAAGCAAAAAGAGCAAAGAAATACAGACATACCTAGTTATAAAAAGACCTAATTCTACTTGTTTGATGGTAGTTTTGTGTTCAAACCACCAGTGTTTATTATTCCAGGAAATAAAAGACAGGTTCTCGTTGATAAAGGCAAGACCCCAGAAGAGGATCATCCCAAGTGAGTGGGAAGATCTCTTTGCTTTGAAAAAGGCAATACTTTCATATCGCAAAACCAGGAGACCAATCAGCCATAAGAGAAGAGATGCAGCATCAAAGAAGATAGTCACACCCTGTAACCTGGACGAATCAAGGCCTCCTTTGGTTGCAAAATCAATCAGTGGTACAATCATCAGACACACATGCAGAAATTGTTGGAACGTGAAGAGGAAGGACATTTGGTCAGTGCCATGAACAAACTTCACTGGATTGGGAATTTGAGGATGACCATTCTCCTTAGAGTTTGTCCTATTGACTGTCCCGAATCTAATATCGTGGGGAATTTCATTGTTGGGTACTGGCCCTGACTCTGCATCCTCTGTTGAATCAAAATTTCTATAGGCATTTTTATATCTTTCTTTTCGTTGAATATATTTGACGAGGCCAATAAACAAGATCAGAGCTAGTAAAATTGCTGGAGGGTAGGTTTCCATGATACATCTTGGTAGCCCTTCATCTTCTGATGCTCCATGAATGAGGCTTTCGTTAAACTCACAGTAAATTGAACAAACTTTCATTGTGTCAAAGCAACGTTGCTAAGCATCTGTAAAAAATGTCAAGAACTTGTTTTAATATCAAAAAATAGAGTGATAAATTATGTCTGAAAAATACAACTTCTTGGCTGTGGTTTTAGAAAAACTGTTTCAACTTTCTGCAAGAATTATCAATAGTTTTGTACTTGAACAATGAGCCTAAACATTCCTAAACGTAAGGTTACGTAATAGGAATTGAAAAAATAAATATCAAACTTGAACCTCTCATATGTATACCCTGCGACAATGGCAAAAACGACAAAAGGGTTCAAGAATCGGTAAAAAGTTGAGAATTTCTCCTCTACAAGAACAAAGACGTAGCTGTAAAAACCTGCCTATAGTAATATGCAGCAGTGAGTGCAGCAGTTGGCATCGTGTCATACAGTAAGCTTACTAGAAGTATAAGTTAGTTATTAATTAACGAAAAAAATCCCGCCAAAGGCGTTAAAAATATACTTATAAGAAAGATAAATGACAACAAATAAATTCTATGAAGTAATAAAAACAAATAAAATATGGATTAATCCGTGTATGGAAAGATTGTTTTCAAAATCATTTTGCCTTAAATACTGTAATGTTTTGATCGCAGTCTTAAGATTCACTTTCCTTTTGAGCGTATATAATCGCTCATAACATAATTTCTGTAGTTCATTTTACTGAACAAAAACTTACCTGCATTACAGAACAGTAGCTAAAACTCTACATAAGCGGAGAAAATCAACTAAAGAAGAAAATTTTGAGTGCAAATGTTTAGGTTTTGTTACAGTGTAGCATGACTCACCATGGGCTTTGTCTGCACTTCAAACTCTTTTGAAGACTGGGATCGAAGATAATACACAGGGAGCCCGGTCAACAAGTGGAGAGCGTCGATGTTTTCCCACTTCAATCCTTTTGGAAATAACATCATGTTTGAGTTTCATTCTATGCATGTATTTTTTTCGATATTTACCGGAAAACGAAGAAACCATGCTGAAAGGATTGACATATGGTTTGAAATGGAAAAATATTGTGAACTGAAAAGAAACGTCATTAAACATAAAATTTACTATAAACTCGCTTTGACCAAAAGTATAGCTATCGTTAGCTTTTGTTATTCGGTATAGTTAAAGGTGGGTTGCCTAGGAACAGAAGCTGGTTGGGTTTTTGCTCAAATTTCTCAGTATTATCCTCAGTAAGCCACCCCCTCTTCCTCGCATTCCTGGTAAAACCTTTGTAATACTGGCTGAAGCTAAAAGAACCAGCCATAATGACACCTAGAAATGGAAAATATAGTACGAAAGACTATCTACAAACGAAGGTTCATTTGTTTTCACCTGTTCATGCTGAGCGGCTATGTGTCTAGAACGAAGAATTTGACCCTTGCCCTTGGCAATAATGACGTCATTAGAGTGTATTACTTTCATAAAGATTCCAAAAATGCTTTAAATGTTAGTTGGGCCAGCCCTAAATTAGTTCATCACTAAATTACATTTATTTTGGACTTGTTTTTCCTTTCAGAAGCGTCCCATTGTTTTGCTAACGATTCTTTATCGTACGATAAACGTTGGATCGAACGACGAGCGACGCGTTTCAGCCGGAAGTCCAGCAATTTCCGAGTCCTATCGAGGGGCGTCCGAAAACAGTACGAAGTTTACGAAAAGTTCTTGCCAAGTGCAGTTTGCGTGTGAACAACGTCAAGTAAATGTAGAATTTTAAATCATCCCTTTT
Source organism: Actinia tenebrosa (assembly GCF_009602425.1). The sequence goes on from NW_022261539.1 coordinate 9,984, forward strand.
TAATATTGTCATAATACTTAGCCAGAAGAAAAAATGGCATTGTACAGACTTAGCCAGAGATTTAGAAGACGATTTCGCCCGAAGGAGGGAGAGCAAGTAAGGGACAAAAATTCGTTAGAATTCAAGGTCTTGCTTCTTGATGACACCGACCTCACTTTCCACTTGCACGTAAGTTTTTAAGCTTTATTTTTTGTCTTTTTTGAGCTAACAGGATAACTTCTTAACTTTAGATGTCATTGTGGTTTGATAGTTTAACTAGATTGCTTGAATAAAGCCGTAATCCCAGACCAATCATTTGATGTTTATTGATAGAACAGTTATGTTGAAGCGTGTGCCAGTATGCTAATATGTCTCAGCTAAATTCCATTTTAATTAATATCTGTGCGCAATTGTAAGATATTCTTTTATATAATCAATCTTTAAGTCATTTATACTTTAGAGTTTCCTGGAGGTTTCATTTTTTTTTCCCATCCTTTACCACCTGTTTAGAAAATAAACAGAAGAGTTTGTAGATCGCCTTCAATGTTGTATTCTTACACTTGGCTTCCTTCCTTTCTTTCTAGAATATTAGATCGTTCATTGTCCAAATATTCCTCTAATAAATGCGCCTATAGTTATTCTATATTTATCCTATATTTTTATTCTTACAGACGCTTTAGCTTAAATATTCGTATTTACGATTGCACATAAAATTGTACCCAATTGACTGTTCGTCTGAATCGAAGCGGGTAGAATTTCTTTAGATTCTTTGTTGTTGTTTTTTTTTCTTTGGAAATTTAAAAATACAGCTAATTATGCAAAAAAAACTATATCTGTGGGGAATTACTGTCTCGATTAATTGCTCGTTCGCGAATTTAGAATTCTTACAAAAACAGTTTATAACATAGTCTTATTTCAATAGTTACTTATCAAACTGACATGTACATTGTAACATTGCTCTGAATACGTTCACAAAATAAAAAACAAAAAAGCACTTTTGTGCTGTGAATACCCAGCCTAATCTCTTGAGTCATAAGACATAATGGAGAGATAGTATGCTTAGAATTTTACTTTGAATCATCGCGATCATTCGATCTCTTCTATTGTGCATTCTTGAGCAGATTATGGAGTCTGTAATCTATAGCCATTAGCTGGTTGAAGCTATTAATACATTCGCCATGCATCGTATATTACAGCTATTTTTCTTCAAATTGCATATCTTTCTTGGTTATTATTATTATTATTATTATTATATTTAATACATCATGCAGGCCTCATACCCATCTTAAAGTTTGAAAAAACATTAATTAAATTTATTTTGATTGTAAAAGATAAGAGTGATATCGTGATTAGTAGTAAAACGTTCTAAAATAAGTTTAAATATCTTGATGTAACCAAAATAAAAGCCGAAACTGCTCTATTATTTATTTTTATCATAATGAATTTGAGCTTCAATGTGCCAAAACTAATGTGATCTCTAGATAAACAGACCCAAACACATCCATCTAGACATTTTCAATATTGTTTTTTTATCAAATCAAATTGCGTTTAATCAGATGAAAAATCATATGTTTTTCCAATTTATGAGAATGTTAACCTTAATGAATTTGACTTAACCATAGCAAAACCAGCAACAATTTTCTCTCTTTAATTTACAAAATATTTTAACATAATGAAATTAAAGCCTGGGCCAAGAAGTGTGTTTAGGATCAGCACTTGTGGGGGAGGGGGGGGGGGTGTTTGAGTGAGAATAATTTTGAGACTTAATGGCTTCCTAATAGACCTCTTTAATTTGGTTGTACATGTAATGTTTTCGCATTTAAGACCCTTGGATATTGTTTCTTTGTCTGACAGTAATGCTTAAGAAGATATATAATATGCATGTACAAAGAATCTTAGTAATGGGCAGGAAACATATACACTAGGAAATCAATACAAGGGGTCTATATGCTGYATACAGAATATTTTTTATATAAAGAACATCTATTCTTAGCTCCAAAGCATTTATGAATATTTATAAGATTTGGCATTTGAGCCTTCCACCTTACCTATCCAGTGCAGTGGTCAACTCGAAAGCTATGCTCCTTTGACCACTACACATTTTTTCATAAATGACATCATTATTTAAAACTATCTTTAATTAGGTTTTCTTTTTTAATATCTGTCATTAATCTTTTCTTATTCTGTAACTTCTTTTGTTAAAAGTGTAAATAAAACTGAACTTGAACTTGAACTTGGTCTGATGGTTTAGCATGGTATGTCCTCTCATTCACCACAATATGACATCAACAGTAGATCAAAATTTTATATACTAATGAGGTACTTAATGTTATTTGTTGCAGAAAAAGAGCAAAGGCCAGGTGTTGTTGGATCAAGTATTCAAGAATCTAGATCTAGTAGAGAAAGACTATTTTGGTTTGCAGTTCATGGATACGCATCAAGTTTCAGTAAGTTTGTATTCTATGCTGACATCTTATTAGTTGGGGAAATTAGGTTTTTAATCACAGGGCTAAAAATATAGGACAGTCATCAGACAATGTCTGCCCAGAATTGGAAAAACTGGTCAAGTCTTTGCTTTGCCAGACATTTTGACCAGTAACCTTAAGCTGGAAACTAGGTATGACAAAGCTAAAACTAATTTTGCTGGCCTGTCATGGCCTGTGACTGCTCTATTATTCTTAACCTTGTAGTGATGAATGTTATACCATGATTGTATGTATGTTTGTTTGTTTGTATGTATTTTAGTTATTCAGCTTGATTAGGTCATTGGAGAGTATTTTAAAAATAAAGAGCAAAGTAAATATTTGTCAAGAAATCAATTGATACAAATGTTTCAGTTTCTCTGTTATTTTATCACTAATATAGTGCAAGGCAATCAACTGCACACCTTATCTGCCCACTTGTATGTGAAAACCATTCTTTCTTTCATTTATATTTTTATGTTAATCTTGTTTAGCATTGGCTAGATCCAACAAAGAAAATCAAGAAACAAGTTAAAAGTGAGTTGGTTTTTTCAGGTTTTCCAATTTATATTTTAGCATCTTTGCCAGCTTTTTTACTGAATCTACTTTTTCATTGATTCTGGAAAGTATAGGATAATTTTTCCCCATTTTCCATTTTGTTTCCAGTTGGACCTCCTTACACATTACACTTTAGAGTCAAGTTTTATGCAGCAGAGCCTCATGATCTTGGAGAAGAACTAACCAGGTAAGGAGTCATATTTTTAATTCATTACCTCTATATCAACATATTTAAATGTTGATCCAAAGGGCAAAATTGATTCATGCGTGTTCATGAGTATCAGTTCCCCAAACACTCCCCAACCTTTAGCAGTTGATATTAAAGAAACTGACCTTCAATTAGGTGGGGGGTGGTAGTGCAAATGCAGGGAGGGCCATTTTTTAATGCAAACTTACAGGGAGGATCACACAATGTTATACAAGCATTTGAGTAGGGGTTACTATACTATTTTTTGTGTAAAATATTTTGGAGGGCCAACAATTTTTCTGCAGCAGGAAAGGGCAGATCAAAAGTAAAATACACCAGTTCTACCTCCCCCTTCCCTCCCACCCCCTCTGCCTCCATGGAACTTTGCATAAAATTCAAGTATTATAATTTTATTACTGCCGAAGGTATCACTTCTTCCTACAAATAAAACAAGACATTGCAAAATCTAAGTGAGTATGATACCCCTTCATGACAAGGCATGTCTTTTTATATGCTTTTTTTAAAAATTGTTCTTCAATGTCATTTTTAATATTTTTCTTATTGCATGATTATCTTAACTTTCCAATAGACTTGAGGTACCTCAAAAGATGGCTGTAGATTTGGTTGCATTTAGTTTGCAATGTAAGTAGCTTGGATTAGAACATTTTAAAATTGTGCAAGATGGCTTAGTGCATGCATTGGTATTGATTTGCCCTGATTCCTCTTATTGTTAATAATATACTTTGGTTTGGGTTTAGCTCAACTAGGAGATTATGAGGCAGATTTACATGGAGATGACTACATGGATGAATTTAGATTTTATCCTAACCAGGTATAAAATAGATAAAGCAATCATCTTTTTCATTTGTTAATCTTTGAAAAGATTAATCAATGTGTAAATCCTGTTTTTTAGAACAAAGAGCTAGAAAAAGAAATCAAAAAGAGACACAAAACTTTAGTGTAAGTGTTTGCCCAAGAGCATAGAGGAGTTAACTCTGGCTTACAATAGTGTATGTTCATCAAAAATGTTCAAAAACACCCCTAAAAAATACCAGAAGGAGAGAGGAGTAGAGGATAGGATAGAGGAGTTAACTCTGGTTTATAAGTGTATGTTCATCAAAAATGTTCAAAACACCCCTAAAAAGTACCAGAAGGAGAGAGGAGTAGAGGATAGGATAGAGGAGTTAACTCTGGTTTATAAGTGTATGTTCATCAAAAAGGTTCAAAAACACCCCTAAAAAATACCAGGTCTTTTTAAGAGGGTGTTGCTGGCTGACTTTTAACCCCAAGAGATACCACACAAAAGATGCCATGCTCTTCCCTTTCCAATGCCTCCCCCTCTCCCCCAGAGTATAAATTTGCAACTTAACCAAAATCATTAAATATTGGGATCAATAATCGTTTCCGATAAATGCACCTAAAGAAATCTATATAAAACTAATTACATTTACCGGTTACTTTCAGTGGCTTGAATCCTGCAGAATGTGAAGTGAATTTTCTGCGAATTGTGAAAAAACTTGATTTTTATGGAATAAACCTACACAATGTCATAGTAAGTAACAAATAATAATATAGTTGGAGCTAATTGCTGCAGTTCATTCATACTTGAACATAATTCAAATTGGTCAAATTCTGTGTCTAGTACAGTATCATACAATTTACATACAATTGTAGTACAAGTTTCATTATATTAACTTATTGTCCTCATTTAGGGTCCAAATAAGATGGATTGTCAGTTAGGACTTACTCCAAAAGGCATCACTGTTATAAAAGATAATGACAAAGTGGCATTTTTCTTTTGGTAAGCAGATCCACACATGTAGTAAATAAACCCTACTGCATGTTATTTTACTCTTTTATCAGAATGTCATGTGTCCTAACTAAGCTCGAGTTTGCCCTTATCAATTTTCTGCTTGCAATAACAAATCCAGGAAATAGAAGAAATGCAATGAAAAATTACATTTACTAGTACTGGTATCTTGATAATAAAGAGAAGCTAAAATCACAATGTACTTAAAAGTTTATAATGTTTTTTTTAAGGCCAAGAATATCAAAACTGACTTTCAAAAAGAAACATTTCATTCTCGAAGTTCAAGAGGTTAGTAAAGACTGCACATTGCTCTTGCAATTTGAGAGGCCTCTGCTACTCCATTTTGCTACAATCAAGAACCATCTAGATCTCTAATCACAGGGGCGGATCTAGGGGAGGGGTGCAGAGGGAGTGCACTCCCCCTAGATGAGCTGATATCTACTGCATTATTAATGTTTGAGTTTGTAAGCAAAGAATGTACCCCCTCCTAAGCAAAAAACCTGGATGGTGCACCCCACCCCCCAAGGACTACGGACCACCCTAAAAAGGGGGTTGGGGGCTAAGATTAGGAAATAAATAAGAGAATAGTATAGGGAAAAGTGGGGGCTAAGATGGGAAAATATAAGAGACTATAATATGGGTCTATATTATGGGAAAAGGATATAGCCCCCCAGCTGATCCCCCCTCTTTCTCCGTGGTTCCTGCCCCCTAGAAAAAACTGCCCCTGTATGACATGCGGAAGCTGGGGAGACTCAGTATTCTGGCATGAATTAATGAGATCTTATTTGTTTTCACTGTTGAAGGACCAAAAACATGCTGATGTTTACCACTATGCGTTACCAACTGCTCAAGCTGCCAAACACTTATGGAAATGTGCTGTAGAGCATCATACTTTCTTTAGGTAAGGGAAACAGGCTTTAAACAGTGTTACTGACCTTTTTATTAAAAATAGAGTGGATTTAGTGTTTTGTTACAACTTTGGCCCACACTTGTTGATTGAAAATTTAAAGTCTTTGTCAAAAACTCACTTTGCAGAAGTAGAGCCTGCTCCCACTTTTGTTTGGCTGCTGGGAAACATCGCACCCAATAGTTGCAGAAACTGATAAATGGTGCAATCGCATTGTTGCATGAACCATTTATCCTGCTTCTACGTTACGACAGTGCCCGTATATTGTAAGGGTGCACCAACCAACCAACCACACACTCCTTCGTATCATGCACTCCTGACTAATCCCCAAGTATTTTTCCAAATGTCATCCATTCTATTTCAGTGTTGAATTTAGGGGGTTTTAGGTCATGGCTATTTAGAACTTGTTTAATTTCCATTTGTTTTGTCCTCTTCAACAGGCTCATCAAACCAGCCAGTAAACCAAAACGAACGTCAAGTTTCCTTAGGTTTGGCTCTAGATTCAGATATAGGTAAGACAGTCTCCCCCAGTATCCTAGCCGGCTCTCCTTCTTCTCCTTCCTCTTCCCCCTCCCCCCTCCTTCCCAATCCCCCAGAGCCGCCACGCAGGCTACTAGTATCCTTACACAACCGAACCTACTAAAATCAAAAAATCAAACAAAAAAAAGAAGAAGAAGAAGAAATTAAAACGAAAAGTCTCTTCCTCTTCATTATGCGGCCCACCTAATCTCATTAAGGACAAGATCAAAAGAATGGTAAAAAAATGACCTGATATTATCGTTTTTGGTGTTTGGTACCAGTGAGTACCCCCTCCCCCTCAGAGACCTGATGAAATGCTTGATACTGTTCTGGGTGTCCGTGGTCACTATTTTCAATACAAATACGTTGTTTAGCAAATACGTGTTTAGCATTTACATGAAAACATACATTATATCTATTTCTGAAATTTGACTTTTAGTTTTGGAGATACTAAAAGTAATTTTCCTATTAAAAAAAGAAAAAATGTGCGCGCAATTGTAAGACGCGACTTCCTTGAGCTCTTCATTTTCTATTTTATTCCTTATTCCAATTCATTCTAGCGGTAAAACAGAGTACCAAGCTCAAAAGGATTCACGTCTTAGTGCTCGCAAGTCAATGAAATTTAAAAGGTAAACTAACTGATCATTGTTTTTAATATCTGACATACTTGACTGACAAAGAACTTCTATACACACCCTAGAAATGAACCTAGGTCATTAGATCTTGCGATAAGAGTAAGTAAATACCAGTGCAATCGTCTGGCTGGAATATAATCAGTGTACCAAGTTGCTTGACGATAAACCTTGCTTGTTAGTAAAAGCAGATGTAGATGAATCTGTCGCTGGTTCAGTCTTGTCCTCACTAGACTAGACTACTTCAGTGCTAGATTTAAATGTATTACTACTGAGAACTTTTGTTGTTCTTGAGGAATTCAATTCTTTATGTCGTTTATTGCAAAACTTTCTATTTGTCTTGACAAGGATGTAGATTTGATCCCTAATGCATTTGTTTATTGGAATTTTAGGGCTAGCAGTGAAAGGTTTACCAAACGTTCTACAATCGGTAAGTCGTTAAATCGACCAGCAATTATATCTAACTAGTATGGCTCTTGAATCATTTTGTTCCCTGGCAACACCTCAATACACTTCGTTCCATCAGAAAAACTTAAATTTATATTCTATCAGGTTTGTTCTGAGACATAAACCTTCCTCTTACATCTGAAACTGCGCGTTTTATTAGAATGATGTTTTCTGGGCCAAAACTATGGATCTTGTTGAGTAATATAGTCGAACATTCAAGAGGAAGTTCTTTGGTAATCAATACTCGTGATGATATGAAGTTTCGAGTTTGACAATTTTATCTTAGACAAGGATTTGCCAACCTCACCTTATCTGTCTACAGTCATGATTGATCATTCTATAGGACGTTTGCATGATGGCGTCATTTGACTCCCAATACCATAATGCTTCGCGAATTTTCTTTCTTATTCAAATTTGTATTTCCCTATGAGAATAGTAAGACAATTGGTGCTAATTAACTGAATAAAAGAAAGTGTGCAAGGGAGTCTGGTAGTAGAGGTCAGTGACGCCATCATGCAAACGTCCTATTGATGCTTGCTAATCCCTTAATTGATTGAACGTTCGTCAAGTGATGTTGATGAGTATTTAACAGTGAACATGTAAAGATTCGCACGAGGTTTTATTTTATCTTATGAGTGACCTTTGCGGTTATAAGTAGTCGTTTGTCTTGCAGTGTTTACACGAGGTTGTGAAGCGGAGATCGATATGTTGGTGCTTTCAATGTGGCATAGCTTGACCATTTTGCACGAAATGGATACTGGAGGTGTTGGGGTGGGGTGGGGGTGAAGGTGACGTAATGATGCGCAAACATGCAGTTGCTAAAGGCTCAGTATTGCACGATAGCAACATGGAATTTTTAACTTAAGAACATGGAAGCAACATGGAAGTTTTAATTTAAAAATTGTAGATTGCGCGATGATAACATGCAACTAAAGATGAGTAACGTCTTCAGTCCGAAAAGTGGAAAAATGTGTGCGCCATCGACTGAAGACTATTTCGTTTCCAATTCCCTCCGACATATACTATCCCCTCAATCGACGTATGACCCCAGGCTTGTTATCAGCCGTGTGGCTAAGGCAAGCTCTAAAATTCCACCACGCGGGCTAAGAATAAATCATGTTATGATCCTCATAACCTAACACCACTTATGACGATGTTTTTTTAAAGGATATATTCGCGTTGGATCCCGTGTCTGGGGTAAGGCCTTGAATGGCGACTTTTACAAGGGGGTCGTCACAGGACTAGGACAAATGATCCACATCAAGTTTGATAATGGGGACACGATTGCTCATGATCGTACCGACCCTGAATGTGTCGTATTTGATCAAGATCCTGACGCTAGCGAAATACAAATCGGTAGGCAGCATTAAAAACTGTACTTATAGGTCAAGATAGTTGGCAGTTGTTCGTTTAAAACCCATCATGTCCACGTTTTTGGGAGAGGACCAGGCAGGGAGGACTGAGCACCTCACACTGAGTTTAAAAAAGAGTGTAGTTGAGAAATTTATTTTAAGGATGGTGGAGGGGGAGATTGAGACAGCCTCTCTCACTGCTAGGCAGGTGGCCAAGAAATCTGCTGATAAATTTAGTAAACCTTTACGAGGTCTAGGATTTATTCGCTTCAAAATTCACCCTCTGTCCGGGACTTTGGTTTACTGCATAAAGATATCCACTATAAGTTGAAGATGTATGATGATACCCACTCTGTATCTATTATCTATAATACTCTGCAATCTGCATTTTCTGCAGGTACACGCGTTATAGCTCACTGGCCCACTTTACCTGCTTATTTATCTGGTAAAGTCATCGGGATGGAACACCAGAAGTACTACGTAGAATACGATGATGGTGATAAACACCATAATTCCATCAACCAGATGAGAATTCTTAAACCACCCATTTTCTTCGGTAAGAGTTAATCAGTCCAGTTCATAGTACAACTATGTACGTTTTCGGCGTAAATTATTGCTGTCTCATTGAGTGGATAGGCCTCATTACTAAAGGTAGGGTGTACCTACTGCTGCTGTTAGGCCATGGTAATTTCTTTTGGTTTTTACTGTTCCCTGGGGAAGAAAAAAGTGGTTAGCATTTCGGTCGGTATCCCAGGTTACCGGACCGTGGTCAGAGCTAGAAAATTCCACCCGCTCCAACAGCCAACCAAAAGCGCGCGTTTTTTTACAATACCGAACCGGGGAGGAAATGGACTTGTTCAAATCAACTATCTAGTCACTCAGTCTACCTTCATCCCAATGAGCCCTCAGTTTAGTTTAAACCGTGCGTTAGAATCAGTTGCTTTCACAAATATTTTCTATATTGCTGACTACCTATATTTATCGTATTGGTAGGTCCTGGCTCAGACGTCAGGAAAATCAAGCTCAAGAAAAAGTCGGAGTCAATGAAAGTAACGAGCCTTACAGGGAAAGCCGTCATTACTACAGAACTACCGGCTCGCAAGAGTTCCGACAGGAGCAACGGTTCTTTAAAGGCTTCCGAAACAGACGGGGGACCCGCCTTGGATACAGAGGAGTTACCTAGCAACGAACAAAGGGATAGTAAGCTGCCATCGAGATCGCAGTCGTTCCCTGGCAACGTACGCATCCAACGTGGAGAATCTGGGGGCGATACTTCATCAGAAAATGATTTGAAGCAGCCCCGGAATAAATCATTTGCCGGTACAACCAAGGTGCAGAAACCCCCTATGAATATATTCTCCCTACCGGAGACTGATGTTGATTCGGGTATAACAGTTGCGTATGAATCGGGCAAGGAATCAAGGAGAAATGTCAAAACTTTTGTTTTGATGAATGACGACAAGGCAAAGAAGTCAAGTCGGTCGTCTTCGTCGGCGAGTAGTCGGCCAGAGATCGTAGCGTCACGTGATGCGCCTTATGCACCGGACTTCTCTGAAGACAACCAAGAAAAACAGGAAGCAAAGTAAGGCATATTTTAATATTTGGTATTTTATAGACAGTCAGCCATCACTAGCTGTTTACTAGTACTTTTGGTTTAGCGTGGTTGGTGCAGCTTTTGAATGATCGAGAAACGTTTTGTCCGTATTTAAATCATCTAAGCATCTTAAGAATGGATCTAAGATAGATTGGATTGAATATTGAGAATATATGTTTATTACGAGGAGATAAGGGTGGTTATAGACAGGGGTGGTGCTGTTCGGGTTTGACAATACAAATCAGTGATGTAGAGGATTAAAAAACACGGAGAATACACTAAAACACTAAAAATTCGTCTTGACTGACAAATATACCTGCTTTGTAAGAGTTTTCCAGGCCTCTCCTAATAAAAAGAACATAAATTACAGCTCCCTTGCAACTGCAAAACGAGGTTATAATTTCTTATTGCTAAGACAGTGACCCCCTCATGACGCTCAGGAAAACTTCTTTCTCGATATCAGTTTTCTTTGTATAATACTGGTGTCGCTTGAGCAGAGAGGCACAAGAAGCAAGACTCAAGCTGGACTATGGGTCTCTTTGGGGAACATCTTACAACGAGAAGAGACAAAAATTACCAGATATTGTTACTGTGTTCGCAGCTTGATGCTTTGATTGGGAGCCCACGTTATGAGCTTCCACTTGAAATATTTTGTCCTAAATGCATGATAAATCATATTTAATCTTGTTTTTTTTTTTCTTTCTATTTCTCTTTGTTTACTCCACACAGATACATTTACAGTGGAACTCTGCTTTAATGATCAACCCTAAATAAACCAACCATAAAGTAAATGCAACACCACCTAATCAAACGCACATGCATAGAATAAAATAAGAAGAAAGTAATTTAGAATATTTAGCTGACCTCGTGTTAGCAATGTTGAATGGGCTTCCTGTGGTATAAACATGACACAAGATCCCAAAATAAAGCTAAGTTATTATAATTACATGTATTAAAGATAAATAAATTTAAGAAAATAAATAAAAGTTTAAAATAAATATCAATTTGTCAAAATAATTAAATATTAATTTGTCAATATTTTGAATAAAACAGGGGCCTGATTATTGTAGCTGTTCGTAGTATAAAAGGAGTTCTTGCATTAAACTTTATAAATGGAATTTTTCATGAAGGTGTCGCACCGTGGTTGCAAACGGAAGATGTGACGTGCGTTAGAGCAGTTTTTGCATGACTGTGAAAAAGTCGGTGCCGTAGACTACGCGTGCCTTATTGCCACCTTGCGGGTTTTTAGAATTCTGATTGAGGAATTTTTTTCTCGCGCAATGTGATTGGTCTGGCAGTGCCGTGACCTTGGTGTGAACGTGTCCGCGCCTTGTTTATGCCGTGTTCCGGGTATTTGTTTGGATAAAGAGTAAATTCTTCTCAAGCAATGTGATTGGGCTGGCGTATCTCTGGTCGTGTCACGACCGTGTTTGTGCCGTGAGCTTTTCACAGTCATACGAAAACTGCTCGATGAATGCAGCAATTAACCTACGATGATTTTAAACTGACCTGTGTGAAATACTACGGGTGGCACCCGACCCGACAAGGTTACGTCTAAGAATTCCGTATAACCCTAAATTATAATGATAAAAGATAATAACTATAGAATCATAATACGTTATATAAAATATTTGTAAAATCGTATTTGTCAAAGTATTTAATATTATAGAAATAAAGAATGGTAGAGAAAGAATTTCTATATTTGTATAATGCATCAAGAGTTCCGCGCTACTGCTCTAAGCGCATTCTCAAGGGGTCAAAAAGTAGGTTCACGTGGTGTAATAATTTCTATATTTTAATTGTATTTTTCTTATCAAGCACCGTTTTCATTAAATATTCAAGAGCAAGTAGCGTTAAGCTAATTCCAAATCATATATACCAAAATATAGCAATTTTTACAACCCGCCATGATCCCAGTTTTTGACCCCCTTGGGCATGCGCTTAGAGCAGTAGCGCAAAACTCTTGATGTGCATATGTAAAGCTGTACACAACATTAACCATAATATCACAATCTGGCCCCAGAGAACCCTATCATTCTTACTGCGCATGCTCAAAAAAATTAGACTTTTCGTCGTGCATGCGCAGTAAGAATGACAAGGGTCTGGGGTCTAGAATAATAACAGATAACAGTATCAAAGTCTACTTACCATATTTGGAGTAAGAATCACCGCTGACCACAAATGACTATAGCATAAGCTCACGGTACAACTTGAAACCACAATAAGCACTGTTCTAGTGTAGTGCACATAAGTTGAGCTTGTTGAGGATGTGTTACAAGTGGGCATGCGCTTGGTTTTGGTATCCGGTTGTGAAGCTTGTTGCGATGGTGCGGTGCTGTAGATAATGCAGTGGTTCTGTTAAGATATTGCAAGACAGAGGTGTTGGGCAATCACTAAGTTAACAATGCATGATATAATTAAGCTCCACTGTGCGTACGCATAGGTTTTATAATCTGGACGCCCAGAGGACCTTCCACGTGTTTGAAGCACCAGCCAATCCCGAAGCAGCTGATGATGACGTCACTAAGCGCTTGTCGTACGTTGGTGGTATCAGCTCGTCCCAGGACGCCTTGACGGACGCCGCAACGAAATCAGAAAAGGAGAAAAAGTGAGTTGCGCTAAGGTTGAATCCGTGTCTTTAGGTCGTCGCTTTCAACTTTTTTCTATTTATTTTTTATTTTTTTACCCTAATGCTTATTTTGTTTTCACTGGTTTTGGTTATTGATGTTTTGTCCTTGATCTTTTTCTTTACAGGAGACGAAGTTCTCTGCCGGATATCAGAATTCTTGAACATATTTTACCGCAAGATGGAAGGTAAATATAAAACAAATACACTTACAAATACACCGCAACAAAATCCAACGTTTAAACTTATCTATTCTCTTAGGGAAGACAAAGTAGCCGCGAGCTCCGAGAAAAAAACTTCTTCTATGAACAACTTAGCCAAAACGTGAGTAGACCAGAGCCATTCTGTAATTCTTTTTTTCACTATTTTACTGGATGGTGACGACATTCTTGATCAAAGAAGAAACAATGGCCGACGGAATTAATTATTAGCGGTGGCACTTTCATAGAGTGGCTTTCTATCCACTCAGAAAACCTGAAGTAAAACACTTGAAGCACAGAGAAGAACCAAAAGGCAATAGACCCATTCAGGCAGTGTGTCATTCTCTAGAGTATTATTCATTTGTTTAGCGGTTGCGCATGAGAAGACAAATGAATATGGATACAACTCAAACAAAGAATCTTATTCTCAAGAGAATGGCACGTGGTCTAAAATGGGAAAACATCGATCCATGGTCGTATTTTTTGAAGGTTATCGCTCACACCGCTACAGTAAGCCAAGCGTCGTTCAAACCAGGGACACGTTTCCTCATCCGAATAGCTGTAACAGAAATAACTTTCTTTTCTTTTTTTGTTTTAGTTCTGTGAACAATAACATGAATACCACTCCACTTCACATCGATAATCTTCACAACATCTCAACATCTGTCAGTCAGAATGCTCCTGCGGTACCCAATCCAGCCGCTGTGCAAACAAGTGATCATAATATTCTAGTGACGGACTTATAACGGTGCCAAAGTCATCGTGGTCGCTCGAATTGTTTCTCCTAATACATACACAATATATTACATATTTTTATTTGTCGCTACAGTGCATTCACATATACTATAATCCGCATATATTTTTTAATGTAATTGTTCAATAATGTTGCGCATGCCTCAAGGTTGGATATTGGATTTAGAAATACGTTAATCCTTGTCTGGTTCTAAACATAGAACATAGAAGCCGAGACCCAAATGTATGCTGGGAAAGGACATGATAATCCTCTAATCAATCAATCAATCAATCAATCAATCAAACAAACAAACAATCAATCAATCAATCGTTTATAAACACGTGTCGTCCATGAGCTGGTTAAGCTCGTTCAAAATACGAACGTGTCTGATGCATTAGCCATTTCAAGGTAGAGTTGGGATTGCAGTGCATTGTGGGGCTGTTTTAAGGGACATATTTCCAAAATGGCGTCTATTTTGTCCCATAAAACAGCCCTAAAAGTTTCTACGATGCCAACGTGACCCAGTTATTCCTTAACCTCGGAATGCCGGATTCGATACACACAGTGATAATGAAACATGAGTTACGTAAAAGCCTCCCCATGCTTTCTGCCACTGAGTGCAACGATTTATGTTCCAAGAGTTGTATCACTAACGTATTTCCCATGTACCCTTTCGGCCTCGGCTTATATGTTCTAAGAACTGTTAGTTTTAAATTTGCTCAACTAAGTCTATTCGTTGCTGACTTACATTTCAAAATTAGTCGTTTAATTTTGTAAAAATCTGGCCCTTGTGGATAAGAGGACGCAAAACATCGTAAGATGGGGTCTTGCGATCTCTAGCTTCGATGAAAAAGACTGGTAATGATCCAGTCACTTACAGGAATAGACTTAAAATCTCTTTGCAATATTTTGAGGATTCGCTTGATTTGTTTGTATTACAGTTAAACGTAAATGCAATAAAAACCGCAAACCAAAGCAACTACGGAAAAATCAATCAAGCAGCAATGATGATAAGAGCAATAATAATAATACGATCGGATGATGTAGAATTGATATACAAATAACAAGGTCATGTTGCGTTTTCCTTTTATCCGGGAATCAAGTTCAATCAGATATCTTAATCTCTATCATAATATTTTTTAAAGATAACAGCACAAACCTCAATAATTACACATGTAATCATTCTCAAATATAAATAATGTGGCATTTTCGTTAAATTATTAAATTAGATATTACAGTAATAATGTTCTTGTTAGGTCATTTGTACGGACATCTATTAAGCACCCTATAGGTGGTGCGGCCAATAACTAATTCCGGCTACGTTCACGTAGCTTGGAGGAAATTCTACTTTTTTGTCGGAAAGCTCAGATTGACTTGGTGCATAAGGTCGCAGGGGCGGATCCATGAGTGGTAACTGAATAGTCACCCCCCCCCCTTTTGGCTCAAATTTCTCAGTACAACGTTAGTAACAGTCACCCTCCCCCCCCCCCCCCCCCCCCTTTCCTCGAATTCCTGGGAAACCTTTGTAATGAGCACCCCCTTCTAAAATTCCTTTATCCGCTATGGGTCGGCTATACACACGTGAATTATAGTTGGTTTCCCGCACCGTTTTCCGGGGGAAATAATTTTACGATGACTAACTGCGGGATGCGGGGGTGAGTTTTCCGGTGTAATTACCTGCCTTCCCCACTATGAAAACCGTTCCACCGCGGTCTATACTTCCCCATCTCTTTTACAAATCCATGCGCAAAAAGTGCCAGCATTATAGTACAGGTTTAAAAGGGAAAAACAATCAGAAAGAAAGGGCTGAAAAATATTTAAAAATTTATATTTGACTTGTTGTCAGCTTGTCATGGGTTCTCGGCTTTATTCAGAGCTACGGAACTTTGCAGTGCATGCCTGCGGACCGTCGGTGACGTCAGTAAGTCATTCTAAAGGAAAGCCAGTCTATCAGCTGGAAGACACTGTAGCCAGACGTGGAAAGGAGACTTTCACCCAAATACATGACGAAATACTAGTACAAACACACTCAGTTGTATTGTCTGTCGCTCTTCCATATTTACGTAATCTATTGTGAGGATCCCTACGTGTTGGCTACTTAAACAGAATGTCATCAAACAAAAACGAACAGAATAGTATTCCAGATTTTTCTATTTTTTCATAACATACTTTGTTTCGACGATAAGGCTTCCACGTCACGAAACAACCAAGCGTCAAAACGAGGCTTCCATCGAGCATGCGCACTAGTCCTTGAATTTCTCAACAAAATCCTTGATCGTGTGGGAAGATGGTTTTCAGCCCTGAATAATCATCGAAAAAAAAATCTTTGCGATCGACTATGGACATTCTGGCATCCAAGAATAGTTTATAGATTTATAGGAGCTTCTGTAGAACCTACTATTTTAGTCTTGGGATCAGAAATGGGCTTACTTTTCTCGAAACTCTTTAGTTGGTTCAGTAATGAAGGTATGTTGTGTCCATACGTATGACTGTTTTCTTGGGATTCCCGAATTTGGTCATTTTAACTTATAAATTTAATGCTTTTTAAACCCTTTAACCCTCTATGTGGTAGTTCAATGATAAATATAAGCTACTGAGGGTAAATGATTCAAGAAGTAGCACTATTTATACGTTTCTAAAATAAAACTTACATGACCAAAAATCTCTACGTTGATCAAATTTTCCGATCGAGTTTTCGTTCTTACTTTGATGTTTGCTGATCGTACCTGTGTATATATAACAATTTAAACAAACGATTATTTTTATATACTGTACTAAAACTAAGCTATTTAATCTCAAATCAACGGACCGTTAGTGTTTTTACGATCAAAATTAGGGGTAAGACGAAGCAGTGTATAAATTTATCAGATTCAAGCTGGGTTTTTTTATGCCGCGAATTAAAATGAAATTGCGACAACAAAAATCACAACATGATGGATAAATATAATAGAAGTAAATAGCTTTATTGAAATTTAAGAATGGTGTCACTTCTTTCCTAACGTGATTTGTGGTATCTTTGTATTTTTGAATACATTAATTATATATTTTTTAGGACCTTTTCAGGAATATTGAATCAATATCCAATAAGATTACTAAAAACCCTAATCACTGCTTTTATTGCCACTGAATGTTCAAGACGAAAGTTAAAAATGGGCAATTAGGCTACCATAATTCAATCATAAAATGGTCAAAGTATGTAAATATATAGGAAATGTACTCTAACAATTTATTTAATTGACAATAATCTATTTCCAATTAACCTCTCAAATTGTCTTGAACAGCAATGAAAATGAAAACAGTGATAAATATTCCCAGGTTACATTTATGTAAAGTATGGTAAAATCGTTTAAGTATGTAAATATGGGAAATGTACTCTAATGAGTTACTTAATTGACAGTAATCTATTGCCAATTATTAACCTTTCAAATTGTTTTGAACAGCAATGAAAATGAAAACAGGGATAAATATTCCCTTACATTAAATTTTATGTACAGTATGATATCCTTCTCTCTCTAGTAATATTAAAAATGAAGTGAAATTATATTCCTTCCATATGCTGTTCTACTAATGTGCCGAACCAAATTGATGAATTAAGTATGGCAAAAGAGCAGCAAGTGATTGAGGTGCTGCTCCAGTGTCAGTGTTTGACGTACCAAATTGAAACTGCCGGACCAAACTGATTCATTCAGCTGCCCTTTTGCTGTACTAGTCCTTTAATTATGTTCAGCACAAGGGGCCTATAGTTCAACATATTAAGTTTGCCATTCATCAGTCCCTCCAAACAAGTCAAACATTGTAAAAGGCTCGGCACATGAGTAGAGGGGCATATGGAGCAGGCCTAAAGGACAAAATCAAATGAAACATCTATACAAATGATAATTATTATTGCTTCATTCCAGAACACAAAGTTATCATTGTTGGATTGGATAATGCTGGGAAAACCACTATACTATATCAGTTGTAAGTATTGCAAGTCTTTCTTTAGATATTCTTCGATTGCACATTACGCCATAGCAGCCATGTTGGTGCTATTTAACAAAAGATTTCTCTTTAGCATCCATTGTTAACATCACAAAGATGGTGGCAAGGTTTGTCTTTTAATTTCCTTGGCAATGCTTGCAACCCATCAATTGGACTTTCGTTGTCACTAACTATTACTTTTGGATGTGTATTAAAAATGAAATTACAACATAAAGATTGTATAAACATGATTGTAAAACCCATGATGCCATGACTTTGTTACATATAACCATGCTTTGCCACCATCATGACTGTTAGTCGGTTAACAATTTCTCAGAGAAGGGTAGATCATCAGCTTTCCCATTTCTCCCAGAAGTTCCCCTCCCCTCCCCTGAGAGGCCAAATAGGTAAGACAGTGCCAGGGTAACCGTTACCTCATGCTAGGATTGATTCAGTTGCTATTGTCTATTCTGTACTTGTAATTTAGACTCTTAGATCAGATTTTTATTTATCTGATTTACACCTAAAAACTCTTGAAAAAACATGGTATTTTAATGATATGTCATTGTTGCTAAAAAAGTGTCTCTTGTCTTGTTCCAGTCTAATGAATGAAGTAGTCCACACATCACCAACAATAGGCAGCAACGTTGAAGAGGTATTCATTAAAAATTCATCAACTTTATACTCCCTAGATACTATATCAGCTATTCTCAAAACCTCATAGCCTTTAATACATCAATTTTGATTTTTAATTTTAGACTTCTGGACTTGGTTATTGTTTCACTTCTATAATTATGAATATTATTCCAATATATATTCAAAATTCAGTGCTTCAGGAATGATTATTTCCAATTAAGTCTGATTTTTCTCATGCATTTCATAAAAATAAAAAATATTAATGAAACTTATTAATACTAACATTTTATATATTATATTTGCTTTAGATTGTTTGGAAGAATATACACTTTATAATGTGGGACATAGGAGGCCAGGAGTCATTAAGAGCGGCATGGAATACATATTATGCAAATACTAGAGTAAGGAATTATTAAATTTGAATGAACAGAAAGAATTATACATGAGGTTTTTTTCGGTTTGAAGCACGATGTGTTGAAAACATTTTTGAAAAAACCTGGTATAATCTATATGGAACACAAAAGCCTCAAGACGAACAGAAAGAATGTTAATTTTTCACCCTATTCCTACAACTTTTGCTGCCAGTTTGTCACAACATTGTATTTCAAACTAAAAATAGTCGTAAAACATTTACAAATTTTGAAGTGGTAAAAAGTATATCCTAAAATTATACAATAAAATTCCAGCTTCCAGTTATACCCTACCCCTGTTACAAGCATTACAAGCCCCCCTGGTCATAAGCCTACTAATCTAGTAACACAAATCCGGATCTAAGCTTCCCAGTTTGTTTTATGATGTAAGTCCATCAAAAAATTAGTCATAACCAGGGTTTATAGCAACTTGTTACACCGTCTATATCTTACACATTTTCTTATTGCTTGTTTCTGTTTTTTTTCTTCTAGTTTTTAATTTTAGTCATCGATAGTACAGACAGAGAAAGACTAGCCATCTCCAAGGCTGAACTGTATCAAATGCTAGCAAATGAAGTAAGTCAAATGTGTTATTATTACAGTATGGTTATCTTTCCTGTGACATGGTTACTTTCCAGACTGATATAAATATGTGAATAAATATAAATATGTGATAAGTAAAGTTGTTGTCTAAGTATTTTCTTGTTGTGTCTGCTTTACAGGAACTGAAGCAAACTGCCATCCTCGTTTTTGCAAATAAACAAGATATATCAGTATGTAAAAGCATTTAGTATGATTGCAATATTTTTAAAGAATATTTTGCCTATGTTTTCTGTTTCATAATAGCAATAATAAGTACAATTTTAAGGATTTGAATACCTTTTATAGGTTGCTATCAATAGATGTCACTTCCGGTAATAGCTCTTTTTTAATGGCTTGTAGAATCCTGGAGGTTGTTTTGATTTCTTGTTTTCTGGTTTGATGTCTTGAAAATAGTCAAATACAATAGTTTGAGGACTTATTTTGATATGTTTTGACTTGGCATCCACTAGTTGCCCCCCAGTCAACTCCAAAAAGTCACGTGATTGATAGTAAGCAATAGGATTTGATTTCATTATAACTATGGTTTATTATATAAATTTCTTTCTTAGGGCTCCATGTCAGTAGCAGATATTTCTGAACAGCTCAACTTATCCTGTATCAAGGATCATGGATGGCATATCCAGGTAAAAGAAATTGCAAAAATATGATCCAACTTAATCCAAAAAATAAAAGGCAATACTAAAAAATATTATTTTGATAAATAAAGATTATCACTTGTTAAGAGCTTGATACTGTATCATTTTTGTCATTTTTGTTCACAAGTTTCCATATCATATCATGAATGAGTGAGTCCACGAGTGAGATAATATGAAAGACCAGCAGATAAAAAAAGATATCAGGCTCTTAACATGTAATATTTTGTTTATCAGTTTATAGTTTACAGTAAAGTGATATATTGTATATCATTATATAATTACCTATGAAATATCTATTTTTCTCTATTTCGAAAAATTGATATCTTCACACGTAAAAATAACACCATTGCGATGGCTATTCAAAAATACACGGAAAGAATTGCCTGAAAAAACCAAAACATACTTTCATTGATAATTATATAATAAACAGAATATTACATTGGCACTTGGAGATACGAAATTTATCTTCTCGTGTTGAAAATCTCTCACTCGTTGGCTGCGCTCACTTGTGAGAGATCTTTTCAACACTCGAAGATAAATTTCGTATCTCCGCGTCCCCATGTAATATCCTCTATTTATTATAAATTCTAAAATGATCTTTGTTCTTATTTCAGCCTTGCTGTGCCCTGACAGGGGAAGGGTGAGTATCATACTGTCATTCATTTTTAATGATTTTTTTGCATTATTTTCATAATCAAATCTACATGCCCCCGTGGGGAATGACAAAGGTATTGGTATATTGTGATTAATTTTTTATCTGTTCTCTGCCAGGTTGTATCAAGGACTGGAGTGGATTACCACACAAGCAAGAAAGTGATTGCTTGTTTTATAGAAAATATATTATTTTATAACTTCCATATCTTCAATGACGTTCCAATTAAGCCTCCTAACAGGTTCCTAAAATCCTATGAAAATCTTCATCCATTACTACTAGAGATTAGCCACAAATCCATGGAATGCAGTGTATTTATTCCAAGTAATACTTGACTGGTGATCTCCTGTAATGAGCTCACATAAAGACAATCCAAGGGGAACATAAATGGTTTCTTTTTTCTTGTCAAACTGCAAGTATTTTAGTCCAGAAAGCATGGTGACAAGTGGTGGCAAACATTAAGGAAGGTGTCTACAAGACTGTTGCAAGTAACATCACTGGCAACAGAGTTTTCAAAGCATGTCAAATGTGCCTGAACAGTACCAACAACAAACTTAGACCAAAAGAACAGCCCCTATTTCTGGCCAGTGGAACATAGGAAACTCATTTCTCTGGCTGATTTCATGAAGCCATTACCAGTAATGATGAAGGCATGTTCATTGGGAAAATATTATTATACACAATTTTATAGAAATGAAACTCAATTCTACTTCTCCAGTGGGTAGCCCCCAGTGTTTTATAGAATTGGACACAGTACAAGTTTCATTGTTTCACTCAATAATTACCTCAGTTGTATCTTGGCCTCTAGATTGTCACTTCCACATAGAGTACTCCAAAAAAAACAGTGTTTTATTTTACACAACGCAACAAATAATCCTTATGATCTAGAAAGCAATCATCAATTCAAAGTTAAAAGAAAATAAGGAACTAGTTAATTGGGAACTTGAACTTTAAATATAGATAGTATAATTTAACTGTTGTGAATGTATATAAATTTAAATTTCATTAGCAATAATAATTTCCTTGTAAGTGTATAGGTATAAACTCTGTGATATTTATAGCAATTTTTTTTCTTTATTATTAACTTAATAAAACTTGGCTCTAACACTTTGGAAGCTATATCTTCTGTTACGGGGGTGGATCTAGGTTTTCAAGTTAAAGCGTACAGTATGTCAAGGGAAAAAAGTAATTTTCAAAATCACTTATATGTGAACAGCGTAGTAGTTAGTTGCAGTATTTTTGTATGTGGTTTCCTCTTCTCAAACATTTGAAATATAAATATGCAAATGAGATGATGTAAATTTAAGACTGAATTAACCTAAAAGTTTAGAAAACCACATGTTTCAGTTATAAGGATGATTTGCAAATGAAAAAGAGCAGTACTTTTCACAATAGCATTTTTGTATAATAAATATATTAGTCTTGAATTTATGTCATATCATTTGGATATTGATATTTCAAATGTTTATCATCCTCCAAAAAGAAAATTCCACATTTAAAAATACTGCAGCCATACTACTACAGTGTACACAGTTCACAAATAAGTGATTTTGCAAATCAAATTTTTTCCTTGAAATACAATTATAACGTCTGTTTATTACATCAGTAATATATTTTAGAGCCACAAGTCTATGATAACAGCAATTAAACTAACTTTAGGTTTTTTTGTGAGATAATACATATCAATAGATCTCATTACTCTTGGTGTAATTTTTTTCACATTTCAATTGATTTGAAATCAGAAAACAATGAATTAGGCCTATTCTGATAGAGTGTATACCATATACCTGTGAAAAACTTGGAAAGAAATTGCACAAATTAGTAAGTTCAGACCGTAGACCTACAAAAATTTGCACTAATTTGTACAATTTTGTTAACTTTTTCACTGCATGATATATAGTATGCACTATACTGTATACTATATCAAGTTCATGAAGAATTATACCACAGCAACCTGCAGTACCATGGTAGGCATACTGCTGTTGTCTGAGAACCAGGCTTAAGATTTTAATAAACATTGTCATGACAGCCATGTTGGTTGATGAAAAATCTTATCTACACCAAGATGGCTGCTATATCAACATGAAAAGTGAGAATAAAAATGCTTTATTATCTTTATCACCTTTGAAACACAATCTCATGATCACAATAATAATGTTCCATGTTTCATTCAATGAATTCCACTGTCTTTGATAAAATCTGAATGGCTATAAGGCTGGGGTCAAGGACTGAAATGCATCAGAATGCTATTCATTGGATGAAACAAAGGACAACTGAAAAACTGTTTCCATATACATATATATATATTATATATGATAGCAATTCTTTAAAACAAAACTTTAGTTATCTTTTGTTTCATTGATTTTAAACATTGAATGAAAAATATTTTTTAGATTTTTTTTTCAATCCTCAAGATTTATTTATTAATTCCTTAACATGTGATTAGCTTTCATAATTATTTCAATTTATGGCTCCTATTAATTCTCATATTTAGGTTATTCATTTAAGAATTCATTTTGTGTGTATTTGTACCTTCCTATAATAAAGTGTTTAATTTTCCGTAGTGCTTGTCATGGTATTTCTTCATTTGACATTCAAAGGTATTTCAGGTCTTTCTTGGTGTTGCAAGATGTGTTGTATTCTGGGTTTTGGGTTTTTGTATTAAAGGGTATTACTTACCTCCAAACTCATGGTTCCCAGCTATTGTTTTATTGTCTTCATAATGCAGGCACCCTGCAACACCAAGATAGAGTTGGTATTTCTTGTGCATAGTATATCTTTAGTGTGGAGAGAACTACCGATACATAGATTTCATTTTTTTGTAATTTTGAACAGGATGTGCAACAATTCAAATATATCTATATTTCCAAAAACATTGTACAGGAGATTTTAAAGTGTTTTGAAAACACAAAATTATCTTATTAGGAAAGGATATTTAACTGATGTTTTGGTCAAAGTAAAGAAAGGATCATGGAAAAGGAAAGTGAATTTTTGTATACAATTTGCAGGATGGGAATGGGATTCATATTCGTTAGATGGGATATATGAAGTAGAACCAAGTGAAATGAATTCAAAGTTCGTAGCCTGAAAATTTTGCTGCAGCCTAGAACTGTTGTTGTTCATTACTTTTCAAAAAAACAATCGCCAACACCTACCTGTGTAATAGTGAAAGCTTTTATAATTTTTTTTTTTTTTCATTTCTTTCAAATGAAAAGGTTAGGAAAGTTAAGGTGTCAAGTAATTATCAGATAAGTATTTTGGTAAAGGCGAATAAGGTCAGTCAACTTTTTTAAACAAATTTTTCTCCGCAATACAAATAAATAACAACAAAAAAAAAAAAAAAAAAAAAAAAAAAAAAAAAAAAAAAAAAAAAAAAAGGAAAACTGATACTGAAAAGAGCAAAATCATTTTATTAGAAAAGGAAAGAGCAGATGTAGGTGGGCTACCTGTCTTTTTTAACCTCCAAAAGCATCCTGGGAACACCTGTCGGCGCCATTTTGATTTCATTGTAAAGATGGCGTCTGTTCGTGGATACGTGAAGCTACTCAGACCTTGGTTTTTAATGCTTTTGATGCTCCTTGTCTTACTCATTACCTATGTAACAGCTACTGAAGATAACGTAGAAGCTGGTAGTGATTCGTCTAATGATTTTGCTGAATTCGAGCAGGAAGTAGACGATGATGACGAAGAGGCGCCGGCAGAAGTAGAAACGCCACCAACACCTACTACTCCTCCAAATCGAGAACAAGGTATAATTAACTAGATCTTTTCATATTAAAGCTAACCTTTCTGAAGTTGTTGAATGGGGTTTTGATTTCTGATTTTATTAGGGGACTCATCTTTTCTACGTTTTCGTGTTGACTCTGTTGACTATTAATAAGCATGATTTTATATTGCCTCCGTAATATTTCACGTGATACGTTTTCGTGTTGACTCTGTTGACTATTAATAAGCATGATTTTATATTGCCTCCGTAATATTTCACGTGATTAGAACTAACTGTTCATTGTTTCCTTAAGCATAGATTTAATAAAGTTTAAAACACCTGATTTCAATACCCAAATATTAGCAACGTCGGTGTCTCATGATTTTTACCAAAATGAATGGAGTGTTGGAGCATATTTTTGTATTGTTGTTAATAGTTCAAGAAGAAGACAAAGATGATGATGATGCTACTGTAGAGGTTAGTAGAGCCAAATTGATTGGGGAAAAAGGTATTAAGATTTAGCTGTTGTATCACAGCATGAGACAATCACAAGAGTGATTGGAAATATATATATTAAGATTGAGCTGTTGTATCACAGCATGGGACAACCACAACAGCTAGACTCCAACTAGGTGAAAGCCCAAAGATCAAATTGGAGTTTAAAAGTTGATTTTTGAGGAAGGAGGAAAACCAGCGAACCCAGAGAAAAATCCTTGAAGCACAGGAGAGAACCAACAAACAGCTGTACTCACATAGGACACTGAGACTGGCAGACTCAAAACTGTGTCACAGACGAAAGGTGGCACATTCAAACAAATTCTCTTCAAACAACTTCTAGCTTCATGAGTTAAGAAGAGAGAACTCTATGCACTGTATAGTTGTATATATTTTTTCAATTCTGGTTAAGTGATTTGCATATGCAATCATCCATAGCCTGATGAGCCAGAGGGTGAAGAAGAATTTGATCACTTTACAGATGAAGAAGAGTTTGAGGTAAAAAAAATGACTTGTCATCATTGCTGTCGTAATGAGGATTTCATTGAACATTCCAGTTTTATGTTTTCCAAAAAAAATAGTTTGAATAAAAATTAACTCCTTGCAGCACTTACTAAGTGTTTTATTATTACTGAAGGAAGCACAAATAAAGCCATTTTATTCCTTTTATTATATAGTTACTACTTATGTATTTCAGTATTGCATTTATTTGTACGAAATGAAAGCCTGTTTGCAGGATCTAGCAGCACTTCACACACACAAATGGCATCAGCACTGACGTGCTCCATTCACTAATAAAGCACAGTTTTCGGCCAATCAGCAGGCACATACTATCCTAACTATATAATAATTAAAGATACTCTATAAACATTTAAATAAAAAGTATTGATTACTTGATGGGAAAAAGATATGCAAGGTTACTGACATTCTAGAGTTTGAGCCCTCTGTAATAAAATATCGCACTATTCTATTCTATTCTATGACTGGACTCTGTATCTTGATCGTACATACAGTAATAAACTAATATTGAGGTTATACAATCCTTAGGGCTATAACAAAGATAAAGGAGCTAAGGGCAAACCAGGTCCTCAACCAGACCTTAAGATTGAAAAGGTACAAACACATATCTAACAATCATACTTATGACTTCTTGGTGTGGTATAGACCATTTTTGAATTAGTCAAAAACCACTGTGTTCTGCGATTACAGACTCATTTTAGTGTCCAAATATTCACATACCAACGGTGAAGTAAAGAATGCACAACTTCAACAATACAAATGGGTATGAAATTCCACGGATCTTCACTGGATTGCATTAATATTCAATATTCATTAATTAATTCAATACGATCAATCAAGGCTAACCCTGTAGAGCAGAGAATTTGAAACTGAAGTATTCCTATAAACCATGTATTTGTTTTCTATTAAGTTTGCTGTTATGAATATTTCAATGACCTATTTCATGTTATTGTTGTGATGGTTGTTCTAACCCTGTAGGACAGAGAATTCAAAACTGAAGTATTCCTATAAACCATGTATTTGTTTTCTATTAAGTTTGCTGTTATGAATATTTCAATGACCTATTTCATGTTATTGTTGTGATGGTTCTATTTTTATAAATACTTATGCTATGTTATTTGTTCTAGGTCCCCCTTCATTTACGAGCTAATTGGGAAGGTTTTTATGCCGAGATTCTAACCTTAGCAGGACTTGTAGCATATGCTCTAAACTTCTTTGCTGGAAGAAATAAAAACTCCAAACTAGCAACAGCTTGGTGAGTTCATCTCAACTACAGGGGCTCTTTTTGTTCTTGTATCATTGCAGGCCTGCCGCTAGGACCTACGAAGAGAGATTTGTTTATCTACCATTTCTTGAAAAACTAAAACTTTGGGGGCTTCATTCAAACCATCAAACCACCCTTAGCGACAGGCCTGCATTAGAACACCACACATAAGTTCTATATGATTTAACACAATCTTTTGGGTTTTAGGTTTAAATCTAACAAAGAGCTGTTGGAGAATAACTTCCACATTGTAGGTAAGTTAATAAATAGGCAGAGAGATACTTGTTTTATGAGCCATCTCTTAAATAGTACTAGAGGCTATCATAAACTACTGTGTTCTCCTGTGATCAGGATCAAAATTTATTCAAACCTAAGTTGACAAAGCTTCAACTTGGGGCTATTGGCAGTTAGCAATTATGACATGCTCAAATAAACACCATAAGGTCTTGCTCAAATAACACAAGTTAACTTTTAGTGAATTTCTGAATTTATAAGCACAATCTGCTGTACTGTACACGTAAACACATACTTTGTGTGTGTTTTGATATCCAGAAATTGACTAGTTCTTAACTCATTGTAGGTGACGATGGTTCTGCTGATGAACCACAGCAAGGTATTTTGGTGAAGGAGAGCGAGAGCCTCTATACCCTGTGGTGTACTGGAAGGGTTGGATGTAATGGGTTACTGGTAGA
Source organism: Actinia tenebrosa (assembly GCF_009602425.1). The sequence continues at coordinate 37,562 of NW_022261539.1, forward strand.
GCTCAAGGTATGTTATGCTACTTATTAAGATATACCCTGTGGTGTACTGGAAGGGTTGGATGTAATGGGTTACTGGTAGAGCTCAAGGTATGTTATGCTACTTATTAAGATACACCTGTGGTGTACTGGTAGGGTTGGATGTAATGGGTTACTGGTAGAGCTCAAGGTATGTTATGCTACTTATTAAGACCTTATCCACATAACAACCCAAATGGGGGTTTACAGTGAAGACCAAAATTAACCAATCATTTTAGAGAGCGACAACAATGCTGTAACCAATCAGACAAGAGCAAATCAGTATCACATTGAAGTCACATTGAACCAATCCCATGGTTAAGGTTATAACATTTAGGTTGTTTGCCAAATATGAATTTATATATTGTTTGCCTGTCTACCCCTGTGGCTTAGACAGCTCAAGTGGTTAGAACATTGCACCAGTATTGCAAAGTTAATGGGTTCAAATCCCATCAGCAGTGTTAGGCCATACTCACTTACTTATTATTCTATTTCTGTTGATGATATGAAATTATCTACCAAATATATCAGAACTATGCTTTGTACTTGTTTGGCTTAAGTTTGGCTTAATGCTTTGGTATTTATTCTTTATTATAGTTAACTTTGAAAAAGTTAATGGTTGTAAGCCATTCTTGCAGTTTTTTAAATGGATTATTTTTCATGTGCATTTTCAGTTACAAAAAAGGCATGATCTTGTAAATGTGATGTCCCATCTTGTCAAGCCAGTAAGGGATACTATTGTAAGTATCAAAAAATTAAATTAAATAAACCTAAGAAAGAAAGACTGGTAGGAAGGAGAAAAAAAATAACAATGGAAATATGTATCCCTAATTTTTTACAACTTACTATTATGCTTAGACATAAGATAAAAAAGCTATTTTTTGAAAAAATCGAGAGCTTGCTGTCAAGTCAATTTTCCTTCACAAATCCATATAAAATATTTGAATTTATGTTTAAATGTTATGAGCTAAAACTTAGATTTCTTACTACATGTAATATTGAGGTTTTCTTTTCATTTCTGAGGTTCATATTGATATATACCTGGTTGTTGTAAGAGGGGTAGGGTTATGCAACCTGTATTGCTGCTCCAGGTCAAACCCTTGTGTCAATGATTTGTATTCTTATAAATATACCATCTTTTATAGACAATAACTGTACATATGACGGATGAAGAGATGGACAACTTTGTACTTGCTGTTGTACCCAAGAAAATGGCAACAAAAATGCAGAAAGAATTGTTAGATTTGGTAAGTTATTTCTGCCAAAATTTTCATACTTGTTTTTTGGTTTCTATTTTTTTAATGAGTTCAGCAAAAAGGCAAGATTTTGTCTATCTAATTATATCCTATCTTAATGCCCCAAAAGCCTCTGGCTTGGGCCTCATGAATTATTGTATATGCTATTTTTTCTTTATTGTTGAATAAATAAATTGAATAAAATTTGTCAGCACTCCAATATTTACTTATTATGTGGCCTGCGATGTTACCATACTACAGTAGTATAACTAATGTACATACATGCTTTAGAGTGACATAAAGTTCTCTTTGGATAATTGAGATTGATCAACTGATTGATTACAAAGGTCTTTTAAAATTGCACATGGATGGCTTGAGAGTATCCCAGATTATTCCATATGTTTATCGAACTATTATTCACAGTTATTATCCCGTCTTATTTTCAGAATTTCTTCTGTCCAGACAAAAGGAGTGGAAATAAGTATGATCTTCCATCATCTCTTGTGATATTAACAGAGTCTACTGAAGCAGCAAATATTCTGTTATCACAGCAGGTTGGTCTCAATAATGGAATTTTGGTCCTCACTAGTGACATAAGCATATCATAAGCATAAAGATCAAGACATTCCATTCTTCTTCTGCTTGTGCTTATGTCACTGAATTTCCCAGTGAGGATGTACACTTATATGTTTATGCTCGTGCCTTATGCACTAGTGAGGACCAAGCTTAACAGAACAGTTTGATCAGTTTAGCCCTGCTGGTATTACTTCTAGGGTTAAGGAATATTTAAATCATTTGCATAAGACAACATAACCAGAATTGTAATTGTGTTTGCCTTGGTTCTCTACTGCCATAAAAAAGAGATAGATAGATGTTAGATAGTTATAACATATTATAACCAGAATGTTAGCCCTTGAAACTTCATCTATTCAAAATACCGTTTCCAGGGCTAAAATAATGGCTGATAAGTCGCCTATCATGATGACCGGCAATTTAGTTTTAGCTCAGTCATACCTTGTTTCTTGCTCAACGTTACTGCTCAAAATGACCAGCAAGGCAAGGATTTGACCAGACAAGTTCCAATTCTGGACTGACATTGTCTGATATCTGGCCATTATTTTAAGCCCTGTGTATGTCTTCCCTGGTTCCTCAGTCATATAAATCTGCTGTAACTTCTCACTGTCATACTGTAGACCTGCCCACTGTGTTCTTTACAGTCATGCAAATTTTGCTAAGACATAATCTTTTCCTGCCTCAGGTTAGCAAAATGATAAACACATATGAAGATATGTTTGAATCAATGATATTCTCTGATCAATATGTTGGCCCAAAACAGGAGGATGAGTAAGTAGAGTACTGACAGCACTTTGCTCTTTTAATAGATAGTTAAGGGGGTATGACTTGGTCAGTCTATTCCTTTGTGCAGATCACACCTTGAATTCGTATGAAAAGCTCAATTTTGTACAAAATGACTTGTGTGAAAAGATAAATGTGCAAAAAGACCAGAGGTGCTTACCATTTACCCATTAAATTCTGGTTGAAAAAACCAATGGTATGTGTCATTCTGATCAGAAAGTTCCCTAAAACTACTTCTTCCAATAGAGGTAATCCACTTTTCCAGCCCTTTTAAGTTCTTCCAGTAGTTGGTGTACCATTCGCTGGAAGTCAATGTTTTGTTTCTTAGCATAAAGCAAATGAATTTTCCTTTCAGATGGATCAGTAGGGTGTATTTTTGTTGTCAATAATATCTTTCTTGGTTAAAACTGTTACCAAAGAAGCTTGCAAATTTACCTTCCATTGTCTATAAAATGTCTTTATTTCCTAATTCTCTCTCTGTAGTGATCAAGGAAATGCAAAACCTGTCAAACCAAAGAAAGTCTTGATTTTCAACTTTAAAGGTACAAATAATATTGTTATATTCAATCTAAGGGAATGACAAATAGTCTGAAATTGGAAAATATTATGTCCAAGCTAAACAATTCAGTTCATTGGAAAACCATAAAAATTCCAAGTATGTTAATTTTTGATTGAAAAAGGGGTAGATGCTTGGTATGACTTTTAGGCTTCCTGTCCTTTGATTTGGTACCTCTTAGGGTGTCACAAATGTAAAAGGATCATAAAAGAGTAAGCTGGTACCTCTGTAAGGGCGTTAATCAAGTAATGAGATACCTGAGATTATATTAATGACAGAGACAAGACTCTAGTACCTTCTACACGTATGAGTCATTTTTAAAATTTCCGAGGATCGTCCACCCACTCTTATATGTGCGAGTCGTACCCCTGAACCTGACGTTGTCTTTTTTGTTTAGTTGGTAACAGTAAAGGTAACACCAAGGCTCAAGATATGGTAAAACTAGAACCCATGACGAGGCTGGTCCTCTTTTGTATTGATAGAGTACGCAGGTTCAAGCTGGGAAAAGACGTGAGTATTGGATCAGGGTAGATTTTTGTCTTAGAACCCTATGCATAATGCTTCAGTCTTCTAACACTTCTCTTGGGTGCTACAAAGGAAATTTAATATTTACTAGTATTATACTAACTACATTTACTAGTATTATAACTACATTTACAATATTATAAGTAATATATACAGTATTATCATAATACCTTGTCCATCCACAGGCCAAAGCAAGAGCTGAGAAAAATCGCCGTGATCTTGAAGAGAGTATCTTGAAGCAAAACCATGCTCAAAGACAAGAGGTATGCTCTAAATATGGCTATTTATTAATATTCATTACTTGGTCAGTTTGTGAAACCTTTTTTTTTTTTCTTGATTCAAAAAGGCTGCTCAACTTCGTCGTGAGGAGAAAGCAAGAGAAAGCAAAGAAAAAATGATGCAAGAAGAAGATCCTGATAGACAGCGGCGTCTAGAGGTGAGATTAAAAGAATGTCAGACAACCATAGAACATTTACATGAAGAGAAGGGTAATCGTAGTATTTCTAGTACTACTGTAGAACCCATCAAGTGGACAACCTCTATTTAGTGAGACCTCTATTGAATGGCCGACCTCTTTTGAACGATCAAGTGGACAACCTCTATTTAGTGAGACCTCTA